>JAPYZD010000338.1:0-38693 GCA_030522725.1 Ichneumoninae sp. B BG-2022a | reverse complement strand
GGATATATCGATTGTTAGGAAGCAGAAGTGCTTATCCTACCTCGTTTTACATGTTAAAACGTGATCCGTTTAACCGTTCTTCCGATATAACCGATAGATCGATTATTCAGAGTAGTCTCTATGTTAATTTGAAGGGGGTTGGGAGGGTGGTTAAGAGCCGATAAATTGGAAAACATCACAACATCGAGGATAAAAGTAGCCACGGAAACCAAACAGGTGGAATCGAGATCGAGTTGCGAAGACGTCAGAGAAGTCTTAAGCGTTTTGCCATCGAGATCGAGGCAGAACGGAGAGAAATGGAGAACGGGCATGGAGGATAGAGAGTGGAACGTTGAAGTGTACAGATCTAGAACCGGAACTTGCCGCAAGACTCGATCGTATATACCAACCGGACTGCGAGAAAACATTTCCCGGTTCTTTCACGACGTACATACTGTGTAGTTCTGATACTGGTTCTTCTGCTTTCCTGCCACTGGTGCATCCCGGCCAGCGCCCGACAAGGCTCGTTACATACCGACTCGAATGCACCAGTCGCTGACCGCCACGCTAATTGACAGGATGTCAATATATTTATATTCCCTCGACGTGAGTTGCATTCCTTCTTTTCGTTCGACCAAGATTTTTTATCAAATTCACAGATGAGCGTGTAGATAGATTTCGAGGATAAATATTGAGAATTCCGTGGATAAATATTGAGGATTCCGTGGACAAATATTAAGAATTCCGTGGATAAATATTGAGAATTCCGTGGATAAATATTAAGAATTCCGTGGATAAATATTGAGAATTCCGTGGATAAATATTAAGAATTCCGTGGATAAATATTGACAATTCCGTGGATAAATATTGA
Organism: Ichneumoninae sp. B BG-2022a; assembly: GCA_030522725.1. Taxonomy (NCBI): domain Eukaryota; kingdom Metazoa; phylum Arthropoda; class Insecta; order Hymenoptera; family Ichneumonidae; species Ichneumoninae sp. B BG-2022a. The sequence goes on along the minus strand of JAPYZD010000338.1, from coordinate 37,843 downwards.
GAATTCTGTGGATAAATATTGAGAATTCTGTGGATAAATATTGAGGATTCCGTGGTTAAAAACTCAGAATTTCGTGGATAAAAACTGCGAATTTGATTTGGTATACTATGCCAGTGTGACCTACAATCCTAAAACAAGCAATTCGCGATCGCGACGTCACCGATTGCTTCATTTTCTAGTGGAAAAACTTGTATTCTAGCAAAAATGACGGGATATCTGGTTAATATCTGAACTAGCGAAAATTATAATATTTTGTAGCAGAATGCATTAAGATTGAAACGAACGTTTGCCAGAATGTTGCTGAAGTTCCCGTATACTTGAAAGTTAAGTCGGCTTTTACAAGATTTTTCGATATTTCTATCAGATCCTTCTCTCAGTGTAGGATGTAGCACATCAAAACTGTACTGCTCCATTCGACATCCGACTTTTTAAAAATCTTCCGCGAAAGATTGATAAAACAGCCAGCGAAGACCCGGGAAACTTGAGAACGGCAGGGAATCTCAAATTCAGGGAAAGGTTTGAGAGTCGAATTTTTCGAACCGTCGAAGTGTGAACGGAAAACTTCTCGTCGGAGCGCGCATGCGTCACGCGCCAACTGGGAACGGAAACGAGGCGGGCGATCTTAGCAGAAAGACCGATAAGCCGAGTCGGGGAAATATCGTCGAGTTGGAACAACATGAAAAGGACGGATGGATGAGTTGGCAGGACGAGTATATCAGGAGGCTGGTGGAACGAGACGTTTACGCTACTCCACTTTCGAGAAAAGATACTTCGGTACCGAGGCCCGCCTCCCCGCGCGACTCGCGCCGTCGTAGCGCGACGGGACTCTTGTTAATCGCGACGCGGAGCAAGAAACCGTGCCAACTTTTCATCGCGGAAGACGAGGACCTCCTGGAAACCTCGGATACAAGTTTCTTCCTCTCCCTCCTTAAAAAAAAATAAAAAAATAAAGAAACTAAACTTCTAAAAACGCCCCTTGTCCACTTCACCGTCCGCGCAGATGTTCGACGTACTCGAAAATTATGCCGACGCCCATTCTTCGACTTCTTCGTCTTCAACCTCGTCCTCCTCCCACGGGAGATGCATCCCGATGACTCGACGATTCTTTTTTCCCTCGTCTCTTTGTTTCTCTCGTCCTTCGAACACTCGAAAGTCTCCGCGGCCTCGAAAGTCCCTTCGCGAGCGTGCGCGCCCTCGAGTGCGTGGAATATACGCTCAGTCACCTTCCTCCCAGTGGAACTCGGCGATAACACCGCGGAAGTCGATACCAACGATTGATTCTGCTGGTCCACGTCGGTTACCACCGATATGCATCGGTAAGGTAACCGTCCCAGTAGCCGAACACGTCCCAATCGCCGGACAAAGCGTTCGTGCTGGAGAGACCGAAATACGATTTTTCATGCATGTGCGTGCAATATGCGCTCGGTCACTTTCCTCCCAGCCAAACACGGCGATAACACCCGGGAGTTGATTCCAGCGATTGATTCTGCTGGTCCACGTCGGTTACCACCGATATGCATCGGTGAGGTAACCGTCCCAGTGGCCGAACACGTCCCAATCGCCGGACAAAGCGTTCGTGCTGGAGAGACGAAAGTACGATTTTTCATGCATGCATGGCGACTGGGCCTCCTTAGGTGTGCGGCCACCGGTACTTTTTTACCTCGCAGGTTTCGCTGGTCCCCCTCGATCGGCAAACACGGAACACCAAAAGCCACACACGTGGACGCCGTGAGCAGACGGCGCGTGCGGGATACCGACGAGAGTAAACCTCGGTGGCGCGTCGTGCATTAACCGTCGTGCCGGTGAGTCTGTGTACCGGTACCGGAGTACACGCCATGCGTTCGCGCGCACCGTGCACCCTGGTCTCTGTTCCTATAAATAGTACTTTCGTTCACGGTAGGGTGAAGCCCCGAGGAAAGAGAGAACGCAGTTAACAAACGTTAAAACTAACACCGGAGGCCACCTCCTACAATAACATTTCGCCTCGGTCACGTGTGTCTTTCACTCTCGGTACCTTGAGGCGTCTCTTTCACTCGCATACAACCCGACTATTATAAGATCCGTGACCGCGGGCTTCCCGGTGGTTTGTATAGTTGTTGTACACAGAGGAGTTTCTCTATTCACGAAGAGGGAGAGAGGGAGAGATTGCGGGGAACGAAACGAAACGCAAGAAAAAGACGAGTAAAGATGGCCGCGCGGCGCGTCGAACGCGCGCGAATCTCCAGCGCGACGAGTTCGTCGTCGCCAAGGCGGGGCTCCGCGACCAGATGTATAAATCTAAATTCAACAGTTAGGCGACTGAAATATACGTATGGACCGGCGGGGGATTTTATACACCGTGCGCCGCCGCTCCTCGGCTGCTGGATATTCCATCTCCGGACGGGAGGAACGCGCGCGGAAACCTTCCTTTAACTACACGGCATCGGGCGCTAGAATTCGCGAGCGCAGAATCCTCGGAATACGCCGCTAACCGGATGAGTTCGAATACCGTGTCGGGTTCTATATCGGGAATCGAAGGGGCGAAGATGTGCAGTCAAACGTTTTTTTGTTTCTTCTTCTTTTCACACACTGCGGCGATCGTTCTGAGCTCGTTGGGCCAACTAATTATTTTTCTGCGCGCGGAACGATGCAGCGAAGAAAAAATATTGTCTGGTTAACCAAAAGTCCCTGTGACGTATGTTCGAAACTGGTATTTGTCTGGTGCAAATGTAGCACTGTTTTGTTAAACTATTATTTGCGTCAACCGATGGGACATTTTTCTCGACTCAAACAAAGATTTTTGTTGCACCGAGTAACATCTTTGAATGTATGTCGCTGCGTTTTGGTTGATACAATAATTTCGCTTTTTCAGTATACTAAATACCTTAACAGTACATTTCATAATGATACAAATAAATAAGAATAGGATAACGAAAGTTACGAAAACGAAAAGTGGAAATACCTCACTTCCGGTCCGGTAATCCGATTTTCGACCGGAAGTGACGTCATACCGAAAATATGTCACGTCCGGTTTGAAAATCTCATTTTTGCGACCGGAAGTGACGAACTTCCGGTAGGCTGATAGTGAGAGCACAAAGAGAGCGAGCCACAACTAATATAATATATAGTAATAATAATAACCCGAGATTCTTTTCAATGGAATCAAGAGCCGAAGCCTATAGACTGGATTTTAATTTCCCTCCCTCCCGGTCCTCATCGGCTTAAGGCTCTTCCATACGCACCGAATCGTATCCGCCTCTAATTGATAACTGGCTTTAGCGCAATCAGCTCCCCGATTGAATTGCCCCCCTCTAATCAACACCGTTTTTGTCCTCTGATTACAGATCGGAGTAATGCAATCGGGCGGATCATAGAGCGATCGTCCTCGATGAGGTTCACAGCAATGGGGCCGGTGCGGCTGACTCGTGATTCGGTCACGATGGCGGTGCTCCTGCCGATCCTGTTAATCCTGACAAACGAATGTCTGCAAACAACGGCGATACCGAACGTCCGATCGGAGTCGGCAGTGGGACCGGCTAACAGCGTGGGTCCGTTGGCGAGCGGCGGTGGTTCGTCGGTTTCGTCGTCCTCGTCCTCGTCGTCGTCGTCCTCATCCTCGTCACCGTCGTCCTCGTCGTCGGTGATCGGCGTGGTGCCGGGCAGCGGCGGAAGTTCCGGAAGTCTGGGCGGCAGCGTAGGAGGCGGAGGCGTCAGCGGCGGCGGTCTGGGCAGCGGTGGAAGCGGCCACTCGGTGATGGGTGGTTCGATGATGGGAACGAACAGCAGATGCGAGGAAATAAAGATCCCCATGTGTCACGGAATCGGTTACAATCTAACGGCGATGCCGAACGAGCTGAATCACGACAGCCAGGACGAGGCGGGTCTGGAGGTCCACCAGTTCTGGCCGCTCGTGGAGATCAAGTGTTCGCCCGATCTCAAATTCTTCCTGTGCTCGATGTACACGCCGATCTGCCTGCCGGAGTACAGCAAGCCACTTCCGGCGTGCAGAAGCGTCTGCGAGAGGGCGCGAGCCGGCTGCGCGCCGCTGATGCGCCAGTACGGTTTCTCGTGGCCGGAGAGAATGGCCTGCGAGAGACTGCCGACCCAGGGCGATCCCGAGAACCTCTGCATGGAGCAGGACAACCACACGGCGAACAGCGGCGGTACCGGAAGCGGCGCGAGCGGCGGAGGTCTCGGACCAGCCAGCAGCGCGCCGATACCAGCCGCCGGTCCGCCACGACCGACCCGACCGTCGAAAACCTCGCAACCGTCGCGCTGCAAGCCGGGGAAGAACCAAAAAAACTGCCAGCACCCCCCGGGGGAAAGGGCGAGGGATTGCGCATGCAGATGCAGAGCGCCCCTCGTGCCTCTGGGGGCGGTGGCAAACGGCCACGGAAGCATTCTCGGGGGAGGCATGCAGGCAGGCGGGGTTCATGGGGTGCCGGTTCAGCCGTCGCAAACGGAAATCGTACCGAGTCCAGACATTGCCGGGGTCCCGGACTGCGCCCTACCGTGTCACGGCGCGTTCCTAACGACCGAAGAGCGAGGCTTCGCGGCGGTGTGGCTGGCACTATGGAGCGGCCTGTGCGCCGCAAGCACCCTCACAACCGTCACCACCTTCCTCATCGACACCCAGCGCTTCAAGTATCCTGAGAGACCGATAGTGTTCCTGTCGGCGTGTTACTTCGTCGTGTCCCTCGGCTATCTGGCGCGGAGCGTTCTGGGTCACGAGGAGATAGCCTGCGAGGGACCAGCGCTTCGGTCGGGGGCGAAGGGCCCGGGAGCGTGCGCGACGGTGTTTCTGATGATCTACTTCTTCGGCATGGCGTCCTCGGTCTGGTGGGTCATTCTGGCGTTCACGTGGTTCCTGGCCGCGGGGCTCAAGTGGGGCAACGAGGCGATAGCCTCGTACTCGCAGTACTTCCATCTGGCGGCGTGGCTGGCACCGACGGCCCAAACAGTCTGGGCGCTTCTCGCAGGCGGAATAGCCGGCGATCCTGTGGCCGGTGTCTGCACGGTCGCTCCCGAAGGAGTCCGCACCTTCATCCTCGTGCCTCTCCTCGTCTACCTCCTCCTGGGAACGAGCTTCCTCCTCGCCGGCTTCGTCAGCCTCTTCAGAATACGCTCGGTAATAAAACGCCAACCCGGCGCCAAAGCCGACAAGCTCGAGAAGCTCATGATACGCATAGGCGTATTCTCGGTTCTCTACACGGTGCCGGCGAGCGCGGTCCTCGGTTGTCATCTCTACGAATCGACGCTGAGGGAGGAGTGGCTTGGATCCCTCGCGTGCCCGTGCAGACCGCGCTCGAGACCCCTCTACTCGGTTCTGATGCTCAAGTACTTCATGGCACTCGCCGTCGGTATAACGTCGGGAGTCTGGATATGGAGCGGAAAGACACTGGACTCGTGGCGGAGATTCTGGAGACGTCTTACAGGCGGAGGCGCGGGAGGCGCCGGTGGAAATGGCGGTGGTATGGGCGGCGTGACCGGCGTCAGCGGCATAGGAAGCGCAAGCATAAAGGGGGCCGTAGGACGTGCCGTCATGCCCCAGTATCAACCACCGTCCGGACCGGGCAGCGCCCTTCTGCCGCCCGGTAGCGTCGCCAGCGCGTCGCAGCATCATCTTCATCATCACGTACTCAAACAACCGCCGCTCTCGCACGTATGACGTCATCAGTCGGCGGGAGGCGACATGAGCACCGCTGGCTGCGAGGGGCAGCAACAGCAATCCCAGCTCCAGCAAGAAAGGCCTTCCGCCCTCAGCAACTACGGGCCCATTTAGCCCTTCGCCTCGGCCTCACGTAGGCATACGCCCCACACAGCGCCCCACACACCGCACTCAGCAGCGACGATCTACTCGAGGAGATCCCTCGCATCGACGACCGGGCCGCTGACACCGGCACACGGTCTCGCACCCTCTTACACTCAGGCCACCGACGTATGAGAACGTCGGTGGATCACCGGCCAGTAAATTTCATCGATCGGCGTCGCGACGATAGGTTCGGTCGATGGCGCGGGAGACGTCGAGATCGCGGAGCTTTTCGTACGGGGAGGGAGAAGTCGCGATGATAACGGCGGATTTAGGGGATTTTTTTTGTAAGGGCGGGTGAAGTAAGACGGTCGGTGATGAGAACTGTAGATCAACTTTTATGACGGATTCTGGCATGTACGGTCAAGAGAGAAAAAGGTTTCGATGAGAGTTTTTTTTTTTACGGAACAAGCGAGAAGCCATGCGTAATGTTGAGTAGAGTTTTCTGTACCGACTGGGCTGTGAAGACACAGTAATTTCGATACACGTGCGGTAAAGCGAACTTTATACGCACTTCGCAGTCCGCGTATCGCGTTCGCTACACCGCACTAGTATCGCATAATATTTTTTGTAACCAATGCGGGAGAAGTGCTGCTTTGTGCCTGCTGATCGTGGCTCTGTACAGCCAGCGTGCGTAAAGTAAGAGAGGCGTGCGTAAAATACGCGAAGAGTGCGTAAAGTAAGAGAGGCGTGCCTGAAGTAAAATCGGTATTTACAGTACACTCAACCGTAAAACGCCACTTACGCCACTCTCGGCAGCCACGAAAAGTAGCATTTTTCATGCATGAGTTACATAAAGTTGATTACAGTTTTCAATAGCAACTGGGCACGGGACGGGCGAGAGAAAAGGGTTTCACATGCTCTTAATTGTCAAGAATTGTAGGCACTCCTTACCGAATAGAGAGTTACATTTTGTGGGACCTTTGACTGTACTGAAATCCCTGTAATTCGATGTGTACTGTCTGAACAAAAAAATAATTGTTACTTCCACTGATAATGAAAGCAATTGCGATTCCACCTTTTACCAGAAGCGACGTGCACTCTAAATTATAGGCTGGGATTCAAAGTCACTTCCTCGCATCGACGTGCGGTGTTATTGCGATTTCTCTTTCTCCGCTTTATTTGTATTGTCATCGAAGCCGAGGCTCGATTATTATAATTTATAATAAAAAAAATTGAAAAGCTCCTGCCGGTAGGTTTCGAATTTGTAATGCGAAAGGAACTCAACGAATCTCGACCGAAAGAATCGCTCAATGCGCGCAGACTCGTGTCACGATCGAAAACTCATGTAAACTCGTCGGTCGCGATGAATCGAGATGAAAAAGAAAAAAAATATTTGCAAGAAAATAAAAAAAAAATGCTGAACGGTGGTGTTTAAAGTGAAAGCGATGCTCAAACGGTGATGGGAGGAAACGAGCGAGAAGCAAGCTTACTTACCACGGCGATCGATTCGTCGCTCCATTAAATTACCGAATATACGTATTAAAAAAAAAACAGTAAAAAAAAGAAATCACAAAAAATAAACCCCCGAGCGTGCGTGTCCTCCTCGGGGAGTCTTGGGAGAAGCAACTCTTCGTGCTCCCGATCACTCCTCGGGATCCACGAACCCGGGGGTCAAAACGTTCACCGTCCGTGACGACTAGGAACCGCGCGCACGCGCCGGTTCTCGCCGCGTTTCGAGACTCTCTGGCTAGTGAGTTTGTAAACTCGTGTGTAAGCATGTGTCCGTTGCGTGTAGGGCTGTACGTGCAATTGTATATGTGTGTGTGTCACTGATGAATGAACAAAAAAAAAGGTATAATGTAAGAATGCTGAAAGAATTCGAGCGAGCAAGCGCGTTTACACTTTTCTCGATCTGTACATTTATTTTTTTCCTCTCGATCTGGGAGTCCCAATGTTGCGTTTCGTGACTCTATATACAGGGAAATTATCGAAGGGTTCGGAGCATTAGCCGACAAAAAAATTAATAAAAAAATTCCACTCGACAATGCTTCCAGGAACGCAGCGGGAAGACGCGACTCTCGCAAGAGCTCCGAATGCTCTCTGACTGACGTCAGTCTTTTTTTTTTTTTTTTGCTTCTCGAGTCCCACCGCTCTCGTAAACGTTACCACGGACCCGGCGCGTGTCCGCAAGTCCGTCTAATGTATATCTCGTCTCGTCTATTTATCTATTCTAGCCGTTACTGAAATAGGTGTTCTAATGCGATTGTAAATGGCCTCGTGTCGCGGACAATCGGCTCTTAACGATCATTCCGACGTGCAAAAAATGCAAATTGGCGGCGGCGTCTTCGTGCAGCGGGCAATTAAATCGGACGTCGTCTGTAGGCGGATCGCAATGGTAATTACAAAAATTAAACTTTGCCGCAAGTCAAGAGACTGAAAAAAAATCGGAAAATATATTAAAAAAAAAACACTTTAAAAAGCTTTGTCACGACCCGACACGAGGTCCACGGTAGCGCGCAAAGGTGTGTAACTCTTAGAGCCGATGTCGAATTTAAAATGAAGAGAGAGAAAGAAAGGAAAAGAAATAAAAAAAAAATAAGCAAATATTACCGCATTGTAAATATACGAAAAAAAACTACGAATACGATTAGAGGGATATAGTTTATCGTTGTAAATAAGATTGTCCTACCGGAGTTTGTGCGAATTCGTCGGTCGACCGGAGCCGCCCACGGACGTTTCGCGTCGTTTATGTATAGATTCGGAGGAGGGTGTCAGTGTACAGAATTTCGTTTCTTTTTTTTTCCTCTTATCCGATAGCGCGATCGCGTAGAAGGAGCGGTGGCGCGACGGGAAAATTTGAAACTCGCGCGATCTTGCCAAAATGGGAAGGCAAAAAATTATTATAATAATTGTGTTTTTTTTTTGTTATTAAAAAAAATAAATAAAAATTGTACGAACGCGTCTGACTCGTTGATCGAGAAAAGTGTAGACGCGCGGGACGAAGCTGGAGTGCGAATCGAGAGAATGATGAATACAGGATTAAATAAATCGTCGATTTTTTTTTTTTTACTACTGCGAAGAGAGTAAAGGGTAACCGCACGCACTTTCGTATTCCGTAGGACTCCGATCGTAGTTTGAAGTATAAGAATAGTATATGAGACATGTGACAGTCGAATGCGAAGCTGAAGAGAAGGTGAATTTTCCACAGTAATGTCGTCGTAACGATATTAAGATATATTGCTATCTATTGCAAAAAAATAAAATAGAAAATAAAGTGATGGGAGGGTAATTATACAATAGTACGTGGAGCATCAGCCAAGTGCACCGTAGAACGATATATGTACCCGTGTATAAGCGTGGAGTCGTTGCACGGTCAATTGCAACTGTGAAATTGCCCGTGAAACGATGCCGCAAAGTCGAAAGTAGCTCTATAGAAAAACACCCGCGAATATCGAAATACATAAAGAAAAAAAAATACATAAATTTAAGTACATAAAGCGCGAGTCGCGTGGAGACTGAGAGTGGACAAATTTTCTTTTTAACGATCGTTCGAATGACATTATTTAATTGTTTTGATAACGATTAAAAAATTTAACACAACTTTTTATTTTTTACCTTTTTTAAACAATTTTTTTTTTTTTTGCTTTTCAAGTGAATTGTAATTTTTCGCTCTTATAACATTTCGTATGTTGGACGAATAAATGCCGTCTCTGGGAAGACGCGGGTCGAGCCGAAGGCAAACGTAGCTGTACGAAAAGTCAAAATCGCTAGTCCGTCGAGACGTTTTCCTTCGGTTTTTCTCGCCCTTCGAGCTCCATCGCGCTCGCGCACACACGTCTACGATAAAAGATTTATATCGATTCATTTTCTTATCACGTTTCGAGAGCTCGTCATCTCGAGTGCTGATCGATGCAAATTAAAAAAAAACAACACCAGTCGATCAGGACGAAAAACGTGGAGAAAAAACACCATACAAATAATGTAAAATAATGATAACGAAAAAAAACGGAGATACGAGATGTAAAAAAAAACTCATACTGCCTCAAAAAGCACTCTAACTGCCGTAATGTCTAATGACTCGATCGGTTCTTCTGCCAAAACAAACATACTACACGTACACTGACACGATGGAAGAAAAAAAAACGTACACGTATATTAAAGTAATAAAAATAATACGCGCGAACGAGAAAGTCGAAAGAAAAAAAAAAGAAAGGGGGAGAAGAATACGAAACAAATGTAAAGTAGAAGAGTAACGAAGAGTTTTAGTCTCTCTCTCTCTCTCTCTCACATATCACGTAAAAGGGTCGTTGATGTAACGAGGCGTCGGACGAATGGAAGGCAGTCCGAGTGCAATTAATTCTTGAGATTTTCGTGAGCCATCGAGAGTGACGAAAAAAAAAAGTTCAGTCGTCAACCGAAATGAAGGTCGCTGAACTAAAAAAAATTATTTATTATAAAGATAAATAATCAAATTAAAAGATAACGTTTTTTCACTTTTTCTACAAGCTTAGAAACACACGCGTGCGCCGACTCCTGTTCGAGCGGGATTTCGGGGCGAATTTTTCTTTCGATCGTTCAACTTTCAAAGAAATCGAGGAAACTTTTCTCAGACATTTTTTTTTCGCCGAGAATCAATAGACTGCCTTCCATTGCGAGAACTTTGAACGTTTCGGGGTTTTGCGCCCCGAACGTATCTTTTCTCCGTGAGGGCGAGATCGCGCGTAACTTGGATCCTGCGATCGAAAAAAAGGATGAATAAAATAGAATAACGAGAACCGTGTTAAAAAAAAATGGTAAGCGAGAGGGAGGAATTTATATGCGAATTATTTGTAAGCCACTTTTTGTCACGATGATTGTCAATAAAAATTAAAGTATCGTAAAACTATAAGTAGCGTGATATTGTACCCGCGATGAACAAAAAAGAAAATAACTCAAATTTCATCGTAATCGTCGTCGTCTTCGTCGTTTTATACTGTGTATTATATACATATATATATAGCCGGCCTGACAAAGTCCTGCACGGACGGGAAGCTAAACGGGCGTGAGAAGCTAATAATATTATCTCGCGCTTCCCTCGCTTCCCAACGTTCCGCCTTCACGTTCTTTTTTACCCTCCCCGATAAGATTTAACGAAGAGGAAGAGGTGAGGAAAATTTTTAACGAGTGGGCGATGAAAATTATCGCGCGAGACTGCCGACGGTCCGAGAAACAAAAAATTCGATATAGCAACGAAATTTGTTTTTTATCATAAAAAAAATATATATATAAACGCGATCGAAAGACTTTCTTCGTCGCCGTTGCGTGGACAACGGAGACGGTGCCGAATTCGAGATCTAAAAAGAAAAATCTCGTTTGTCAGCGCGCGAAATACGGAAATCAAAATTGTATACGATTTTTTAATACATCTTTTATTAATTATTATTATTTAATACGAAGGCATTTTTATTTTATTTGACACCATCCGACCTCTGTCCTTTGACCCGTACCCTGGCACCCTCGTCGTAAATCGTGCCCTACCCCAACAATAAAACTTACCCCATCATAAAACAACCGCAATGACTCAATCGTCCGAAGCTACTCTTCGTCGGGGGGCGAATCGAGCCAATGAATTACAAGGCTCGGTCTCGACTGGCTCTTGTCACTAATTGTTCAACATGTGCCACTGTCCGTCCTATTTTTGTCCCCAAATGTATTCTCTCCCATTAAGGCCTTAGTCTGTTGTTGAAAATTCATCATTCAATTTTTGGAAATTCGTTTCGGAGAAACTACAAATGCAATATTATTAATTTTTTTTATATACCCTTATAATCATTTTAAGGAACGTGTGTAAAAAATGTTATCAACAAATATTAACATTTTGGTAAGTTACACAAGAAAAGCGAAAAGCATAATTCGCGTCCGAATGCTACTTTTCGTACGCGGTCGGTCGGTGCAAAAACACATATCGACAAAATCATCTGACAATTCATTAATTTCAACCTGCGCTATCGCATCGAGCACCGTTCCGTGTCGCCGCACGGACCAATTCGGTCCTTTACTGGCGCGTCAAATTTCAATCTCGCTCTAAATGCGAGAACTCAAAAAGTTCTTCGAATATCTCCATGAAACCTGCATATTAATCTCTGCAGTTCAAGCTATTTTTCAACCCACGCATTTTTATTTCTTCTTAATAGGGTAGAGCGGGGCAAAACGGGATAACGAGACAAAACGCAATTTTCCAATAACTTTTGGATGGTGCCGATGGTTGTAAGTGGGGCAAAACGGCTTTGAAAATTCGGATGTATCGTTGAGACAAAATGGGGAATCAAAAAAATTATTGGAAAATTGAGTTTTGCCGCCACTGTCCAGTTTTGCCCCGCTGTGCGATTTTGCCCCGGTCTCCCCCAATTTGACAGTACGTTAGCGCCTTAAGGAAGTTGTCCCTCAAGCTCGGCGGCCAAGGACAAGGCCATCATCCGGAAGTGAACGGGTCGATAGGAGGGCTTGATTAAGCCAGGGGCAGTTGACCCAGGCACCAACCCGGCTGTATCTTCCATCCTGATAGCTCGCGAGAGACACAGAGAGTGCCGTTGCTTTCTCACAGCAATGACTCACTCGGCGAAAGCGTTCTGCACCACACGTAGAGCCCTCGAGGACACGCTTCGCCTTCGCGTTGTCCGAGCTCACGTTTAGCGCTCCGTGTACAGCGCGAGGGGGTAAATTCTTGGTGAACTACCCGGGCATCGGGGTCTCTCGCGGTCCTCGAATTTATGGTCCCTACAACGGGGCTGTGTTCCGCTCGTATCGCCGCCATAAACAACTTATACGTCGTCCGAGCGACGTTTACCGCCCCGTGTGCCGTGTGCGGTTCGGCCTACACGGCGGAACCTTCGAGCGGCGCATTGCCTCGCCACGAGTCGCTTCCTTCCACGAGATAGGAATCTCTTAGTCATTCGTACGCTCGTTAAGCTAACTGGTCGTGTATGCGGGGGCCTCGATGATATTCCTATTCACACGGCCGACTCGTCTCCGCCTACTTGTCGCACGATCCTATCTACCTGTTCGATAGTCCCGTCCGCGGGTTCCGTGAAACTCGAGCCGACTCCAGTCGATTTCTATTCGATCCCCTTCGAGGTGCGAGCCGTCGTGGAAATTTGGTAAGTACATCTACGATTTTATCTCGGAGGAATTATCGAAAGTTACTGCTTACGGTAAAAATGACTAGGAATGGTCTTTCTTTTTTTATGCGCGCGTAGCTGGCTGAACTTTTATTATCTCACTATACGTGAGTGAAAGTGTGTACTAAAAAAATAAAAAATAAATGGAAAGTCGCACAAAATGTAGGTAGGACGGAGAGCGGGGCAAAATTAAACAGGAAATACGTCACTTCCGGTTTGAAAATTTCATCTTTCGACCGGAAGTAATGTCACGCCGAAAATACCTCACTTCCGGTCCGGAAATCTCATTTTAGACCGGAAGTAAGGTCATACCAGAAATACGTCACTTCCCGTTTGAAGACATCATTTTTTCGGCCGGAAGTGGTGTCATACCTGTGAATGTCACTTCCGACTTGAAGATCTCATTTTTCGGCAGAAAGTCATGGATTTCTGGTACGACGTCACTTCACGCCGAAAGTGAGATTTCCGAACCGGAAGTGACATTTTCGGGTACGACGTCACTTCCGATGTAAAGATGAAATTTTCAAACCGGAAGTGGCGTATTACCGATATGACGTCACTGTGCAAAGAGGAATACATTAGCTTTGATTTGAAAATCTCATTCCTCCGCGCGTTAATATTCACGGGAATTTGTATATTTTCGTCGCGAAAACGCTGATACAGCGTTACAATTTATTTCGTATTTCGAAATATTTGAACCGTAATATCCATGAGTGGTTTTTCGTACACGACTTGGTGTAATTTTTGTCCAACCCTCGCAACGGCAAACACGCCGCTGTTTGCTCGTTTCCACTCAAAACATAAACGTCAAGCTCGAAACCGCAAAATTCGGCAGTGTAAAATATACGAGAGGTTTTTGAACGATATTCTGCAGCGATATATTTCCCACAGCAGCGCGCAACATCCGACAGTCTATTCAATGTGAAGAGGCAATAAAAAATAAAAAAATAAAAAAATAATATATATAAAGATAGCCTTTGATGATTTATCTTTGCGCGTATACTCGAGGCACATTAATTTATGAACTTGAACCCGCTGTGTCACAGGGGAGACCGAGAACCAACGGGCGTCGAGGTTGCACGTTGCGTGTCACATATATAGGTATATGTCAGCGACCACGTTATGTGGAGACCATCCCTTGATTATATACCGCGTTTCAAGTACCGTAGCACACATATGTACAGGTTTACCTATATAAATTCCATATCCGTCCGTAAATACGTCTGCGGTCAATCGTACAGTCTGGTCCCCATAAAACCATTGATCATTCGTTCCAATTATTTATCATTGCCGGCGACCAGTCATTTTTCATCGCGCTTGTGTGTCGCAAACATATCCAGCGCACTTTCGCATCGACACTCCGCAACCGGGTGGGCGTAAGACTGCTAAAAAAAATCGTATGGAATTTCATGCAGCGGATTGGAAGTTTCTATGCAAAAACTGGCACATTAAATTATTAAATTTCAAGTACAATCGTTATGAAAAATTAATCTTCAGTGTATTGAAACTTGGAAATACTTTTATTTATTTATTTGTTTATTTATTTATTTAGTTTACGGGATAAACCCTTGTACATACAATATTAAAAATACATCAGTAAATTGATAAATTATGAAAATATCTCTACTATTTTAATAATATCACCAGTTCGCATCTTAATATATAATAAATAGACAATTTCATTTAAAAAATCAATAGTTAAATAATTGATTGCAATTTTTCATAATTCAGTTCAATTTAAATGAAAAAGTATATTCATTTTCCATCACAATTGTGCACTACATTTGATATACTGTTTAATTTGATGTACTCGTTTTTACATTAAAACTTCCAGTTCGGTGCAATAAATTTACGACTTTCGTGTTCGCCGCACGCTCTATAGGCCCTTACGATTCCGAGGCGTTGACAGTTTGTGCGCTCAGTCGGAAAGTCCTAATAGCGACGCACGAGTGCAATTGAGGTCAATGGAATAATTATTAAATAAAGCACATCAACATTTTTAATGATACAAAGTATGTACGGCGCCGCTGATAGGTGCGAGTTCATTGATCTCGATCTATATCTGAACTTCCTATCGCAAAGTACTCATTCGGTATTCGAATCGACCATTGGCCGCTGTAGAAAGTCGAGCAAACGCAAAGCCGAACGAGTACGCGATTGTCGTTGGACATCGAGCCGACTTACGTTTCCGAGCCCTTTCCGTATCATTCGAATTAGAATCCCCTTGCGTGCCGGCACGGAGGTGGAGAGGCTGATCCGGATTGCAACGGGAACGAGCGTTTACCGGACCAGCTGCACCCGCAACATCAACCACGCGATTTGCCACAGCTCAGCTCCAAATATTTATATCCAGGGATTAACGGGAGAGACGATTCTCCGGTTAAAATGTTTCATCTTGTCTGACCACCTACAGGGATTCTGAACTTCCGTTACCGACCGAGTGCAATACTCTAAGCTACGGTGAACCATCGGCAACGGAAGTACGGAACTGAAATTCTGAACTCATCAAACGTTAACGGCACGCTAAGGTTACGCTACGAAAAAAATTTCATGTTCTTGTTTCGTTTTGTGACGTCACTTCCGGTGAAAAACTGAGATGTTCAAACAGGAAGTGACGTCACAAAAAAGAATGAAATGTTGTATGAATTCATCACAAGTTAAAGTTACGCTACGGCAACAATTTTTATTTTTGTTTACTTTTGTGACGTCACCTCCGATGAAAAACTGAGATATTGAAACAGGAAGTGACGTCACAAAAAAGAATGAACTGCTGTATGAATTCATCACGAGTTAACGTTACGCTACGACAACAATTTTTATTTTTTTTTACTTTTGTGACGTCACAAAAATAAATGACATTTTTATAAGTTCATCACAAGCTAACGTTACTTTGAATTTTTTTTTACATTTGTGACGTCACTTCCGGTGAAAAACTAGATGTTCAAACCGGAAGTGACGTCACAAAAAAAATGCAAATTTTTATCTATTTGCTTCATTGTTTAATTCAATTCATCGTTTAATTCAATCTTCGTAGACCATGAATGTTAGAATCGAATGAAGTGATGGTTTGTTCGCGTTCCCTCGGGAGGAGAAACAGAGGCGTTTTGGTAGACAACCGGTACACGGAATCTTGGAATAATATCGCACGATTCGTAAATTATATCCGGTGGTGTCGAAAGCGTCGGCGGCTTGAAACAATATTATCACAAGCGAGCGTGCTGTGCCTGTAAAAACCATATAGGAAGCTCCGGACATGTATGCGATAGATATAGATGTAGACACGTGCGCATGCGCAAGGGCTCTGGTAGATCTTAATATCGACAGTGAAAAGACAGAACGATTTCCAGGCCACGGTGCGACGAAGACTCGCAGGGTCACGCATACACACGCCTGCCCGTTTAATCGCCTCGCGCTTCTGCTTTTCCTTCTGGCACTTCTTTAAACCGTTCGCCGATGGCTCAGCGACGCGATATTCGGATGGAGGAGGGAACGCAAGATCCGGCGAGAGCAACGACTCGATCTCCACTCGCCGCTCTATCTGTGTTGGCTCGAGATTAAAATTCACTTCGAGTATTCGAAGAAACTCGGGGTAAAACTTCACCACTCGAGAGAGCATCGAAGGGGCGATATCCGATCTGATCAATTACGACCGCGATGCACGATATTAATTATGATCGTCGGTAACGAATTTTTCATTATGAAAAATCGATGAGCAAATTTATATATAATGTTAAAAAAATTCTCTCCCAATTAGTCCAGATTCTGACATAAATCACCATGAATTTGTGGCACATTGTTCATAATTAACTCCCGACTGCCCGCTAGGGCAAAAAGACGGGAGTTATACGTTTCACTGAGGCACCCCGATTTTGCTGTTTTTATTGTCTCCAGTGTTTGTCGGAACGGCGCAATGTCTCTTGACAGAATTTGGCACACTAGTTCTGTGTATGTGGAAGTGTGTTCATAGCAAAGGAATAGGAAAATAAATGTGAAATGGCAGAGATAATTAAACCCTATTCAGATATATCGACAGACGCCCGCCACTATCTACTATTGGCTTTGCGATTATTTGTCGTCTGCTATAAAAATGCTGCAGCTGTGTGCTATTATTCTGGAGTGCATTGAATTCATTCAACGTGTAGTAACCTCGAATACGTGTCGAGCTGCGTCTGTGCTAATCTGTTATATATATATATATATATATATATATATATATATAAGTTGTTTATTCGTGCTTTTAAAAATTATTATTAGCTTTTATTTATTTATAATCTTAGTGTTTTCACGTGTTGGTTATTATACTTTAAAAAGGATGAAAAAAAATGTTACAAAAATTTTTAAACTTCCAATTGCCAAAAGAGTTTAAGAAACGAATTGAATTATACGGTTCTAGAGTCCTAACCCAATCTCCGCAGTGTAATGTGATATTTGCAAAGTGATATATGTCAGCAATATCATTTCATAAATATTATATCGCAGATGCAATTTTCTAATGTTGTGTTTTTTTAATATGTACGGTAACGGTCGCAAAAAATGAATAAACAAATAATCAAGGTATCTTTGAAACGCGATTAAATTGGCTCGTGCGGTCCACGGTAAAACTTGTAAATTATCTTGAATTAGGAAGCTCGAAGCTGCCTGAGCTTTGAATTTGTGGCTACGGGGAGTGCATGGCGGTGCGGAGGGCGGACCGGCGTAGCGGTGGAAAACCGCAGCGGGCCGTACGTACTGGTAACTTCAAAACGAAATCTGCAGAAACTGCTCCCGGGCGAGGGCCTGAACGTGGCACAGGTCATAATTTCCCGTTCTCGGCCTCGGCATGCGGTGCTTTCGAGCTCTCTTGTAACTTTGAGCCTTCCGATGTGACGGCGAACGCGTGTTTTAGCCACTCGAAACAAGAAGGGAAACTACTCCCCGCTCGTTTACGCTCTAACGAAAATAACTGACTCCGGCGTTCTCGAAAGGCCTTTGGAACCGATCGGTTCGTTTTGCTGCCCGCAAATAAGACCGTACTTTTTGCCCGAGATATTTCCGTTTTTTTTTTTACATTCGTTGAAACCTCTCAGCGAGCATTATTTATTTTCTGATTAATGCACGTCGCTGCATTTACTCGTGCAAGCAAACAGTTTTTAAAAAATTACATTCGTTGCGTCGACATCGTAACAACGAGACAAAATTCTTTGATGTACTTTGATTCAACGATTAATTGACTAAAAAAGAATTTTCTACTGGATATGAAGTCGTACCAGAAATACCTCACTTCCGGTTTCAAAATCTCATTTATCGTCCGGAAGTGATGTCGTACCACAAATAAGTTACTTCCGGTTTGAAAATCTCATTTATCGACCGGAAGTAACATCATAACGGAAAAACGTCACTTCCGGTCGAAAAATGATATTTTCAAACCGGAAGTGACGTTTTCGGGTATGACGTCACTTCCGGTCGAAAAGTGAGATTTTCAAACCGGAAGTGACGTTTTCGGGTGTGACGTCACTTCCGGTCGAAAAGTGAAATTTTCAAACCGGAAGTGACGTTTTCGAGTGTGACGTCACTTCCGGTCGAAAAGTGAGATTTTCAAACCGGAAGTGACGTTTTCGGGTGTGACGTCACTTCCGGCAGTAAGATGAGATTTTCAAACCGGAAGTGACGTATTTGTGGTATGACGTCACTACCGGTCAAAAGACGATATTTCCGGATCCTTAAAAAAAAATAATGAAAATAAAAGACCATCCGGAGACTCGCGGCAGTGGGTTCTACGGTTAATAAAATCGAGCGTTAAATTTATCGTCCATCGGAATGGGAAAAGCAGTGATCGTTGTGAGTTCTTGCTTTGGCTTTGAAGGGGCGACTTTACGAGAGGATCGTGCCGAAATCGATCGATTCGGCGAGGTGGCTTATGCGCTTTCCGTACCGTGTCCGATAATAGGGCGGCAGCCCGTTCCAATCAGCTCGAGCGAAGGTATACGCGCTCGCCCGAGCGCGGTTTCGCGTTTCTTCGCAGCCCTCCGGAGACCGCGAAGCTCAGCCTTTATGCGTATCCTCGAACGATAGTGCGAGTGCCATGGATGCAGTCTGGGCATCGCGCGCGTGCATTTGTTGTCGCTGGAACGCGATCGGGCCGATCGTAAAACGCGACTTGCTGCACACAAACGTTCGCTCTCCAAGAGAAAACACTCGGAGACAAAACACGCCGGGGGTAAAACTCGTCAACGGTCGAAAGTTTGACCGACCTTCGTGTGCGCCAGCGAGAGAACTGCGCGACTTATTGCACTCCGCGTTCACTCCGAGTACCTTCGTATCGTATTTCCTTTACGACATAATATGCCATAAGGCATCGTGCGCGGAGCAGAGCGCTTTTCAGTTGCTCATTAACGTCTCGAAATACATGCGAACGCACATAAATAAAAATAAATAAATTTCATCGTTATAAGGGAATAAAAATATTGCCATTTAGGCAATGAAATTTTTACCGTTCTTATACATGTTTTTTCCACCCACAATGCCGTAAGCCATTCTCGAAATACATGCAAATTTAAATAAAGAAAAATGTCATCATTCTAAGAAAATACACATATTGCCATCTAGGTATTAAAATTTTTATAGGTTTTACGCATGTTTTTTCCGCACGCGATGCCACGAGGCATTGCGCGGATTATACGTGTGCGTGGAACAGAGCGGTTTTTACTTGCTCGTTAACGTCGCGAAATACATGCGAACACCCACGAATAAAAATAAATAAAGAATTTCATCGTTCTAAGGGAATGCAAAGATTACCATTTAGGTAGTAAAGGTTGAATCGTTTTTACACGTTTTTTTTCCCCGCACGCTATGCCATAAGGCATTGTGCGCATTGTACGTGCGCGTGGAGCGGAACGCTTTTCAGTTCCTCATTAACGTCTTGAAGTAAATGCGAACGCCTACAAATAAACATAATAAATATTTCATCATTTTAAGTGAATACAACCATTATCATTTAGATATTAAAATTTGAATAGTTTTCACACATTTTTTTTTCACACACAATTCCATAACGCATTGTGCGCACTATTCGTCCTCTTTATCGTCCCGAAAAACATGCAAAAGCCCACAAATAAAAAAAATAAAAAACAGAAACCATGTCGGTAATAAAATTTGAATAATGTTTACACTGTAAAAAAAAATTTATTTGATAATTCATGAACGCTATTGGAAGCTTTTTTACATAAACTGTTTCTGAATTTTCAGACACATGTGTGTTGCAATTGTACAGTAAAATTTGTATTTTTAATGGAAATTTTTAGTAAATTCCAGGCAAAAGATTTCTAATTTTAGTATCTCGTATTTTTATTTTACAATAAAAGTACATTAACGTTCATTTAACGGAAGTAATGTATGCAAATTTCGATTTCCAGTACATTAAATTTACAATTTATTTTTACAGTGTACTCATGTTTTTTCCACCCACGTAAAAGAGCCAATCGGATCCAGCATGCTAAACAATCAAATATACAATCGAAAATTGAAATTGTTATCCGCTCCGATCCTCGATCGATCGTCCTTAACATAATCGACGCGATTTGCACAAAGTGCAAATCTCCGAATCCCTGTACCAGAATGGACGTACGACGACCATTGAATCTCGTTTAACGTCGACGTGTTCGTACATAAACTGGAAGCTTGTTTCGTGCCATGAAAGTCGACAGTACCGTCATCGATCCTTAACTCCGTGCCTGCTGCATTAAATCGCGGTAATAATTATTATATCGCTTTTCGCGAGCCACACACAAACACACCCATACGCGTGCAATCTCTCGGGTTCTCTGCGTGCAGCCGCCTTTAATAGAAAACCTCATTTCTGTCGATCGATCGATCGATCGAGGCGCGCGAGGCGGCCTCGCGTCATAAAGCAGCACGCACGTCGCCACTGCGCAGACTCCGTAAATCGGGCCGCGCGCAGCCTCCGCAGATCGAGCCGCGCGCGTCGCCGATCGATCGGGCCGAGATCGCGTTGATCAGACCCTCCGGGTGAGCGGATCGAGGGCCAATTTGTCCCGCGGCGGGAGGAGCGGTAGCTGCGTCGGCCGCCGAAGAGCCGAGGAGTTGCGCGCGCTGCAACAGACTCGCTGACGCTTCCTCTCCACTGCCGCGGAGCGCACACACGCGAGCCGAGTAAACTGACATTAGCGGTCGTTGACAGGGTTCTCTTCTTATTACTCGGGCTGATCGAGTGCCTCAGAGGTGATTATGTGATATATATCTATGTAACTGGTACGTCGTTAACGTCGGCGTGTAGCGAGAAGATCTTATTATACAGATCTAAAATGGAGATTGGGGATTAAATAAAAACGTGTTAATGCAATCTAGTATGCGAGCCTCGGCTAGGAGAATACGCAGGGTTGTCTACGCTATCTTGGAATAAATTGTCGTGAAAAATAAATGATAAAGAACATTTTTTATAAAAGTTGTAATAATAATTAGAAAAAAATTTGTTGATGATTGTACTGAATTGGCCGGGTGGAGATATCGATGCGATTCTATAATTTTGCAGCCTCGACGGGTGTAATCTTCGTTTTACACGTCGGTTCGATGAGATGAGAAAAATAATTGGACGAGGAGATAGGCAGACGGATAGGACCGTGGCTCAGGGATAATATCGTCTTGAAACGTTCGTTACAGTATTATCGCAATTGGACTATTTCCTTTAGCTTCGGTCGGGGAGAGGCACAAAATTATCGGGACACTCGTAAAAATCACTCGACGATTACTCGATTGGCTACGAAATTGCCGGTTGTGGAAACTGCCGGGACGATGGTAATTATTGTTTCTCTTGGTGTAAAAAGGTTAACACAAATTTCATCAAGACGAGTGGCTAATAACTATGTGTGCCCAAAATAATATACGAGTGTATATGTATAATGAGAATGATCATACAAATGTATAGTCACTTTTATGTATTATACAAATGTCTAATCATTTTCATGTATTATAGAAATGTCTAATCATTTTTCATGTATTATACAAATGTATAATCGTTTTCATGTATTATACAAATGTATAGTCACTTTCATGTATTATACAAATGTCTAATCATTTCGTAATCATGTGTAATCATTTTCGTGTATTATACAAATGGCTAACCATTTTCATGTATTATACAAATGTCTAATAATTTTTATGTATTATGCAAATGTCTAATTATTTTCATGTATTGTATAGTATATGTAAATGTATAGTCACTTTCATGTATTATACAAATGTATCACTCTTCTGCCGAAAAATCTAGTTTCAAATTTTTCACCGGAAGAGAAAACATCGTTTTGGAGGCCTTAAGGACCTCAAATTAATTGAACTTTTCATATTTTTTTTGTAAACACAAACTTGTAAAAAAAAAACTGTCAGTTTTTCTTTTAAATCCCGAGTTAAATGGAACACCCCGTATATTCTAGTGGGAGCCCGCACGGGTCCCGTGAGATTCCCGTTGCGAGTGCGTGCCGGCGCGCGCGAAATCGCACGCAGTGCGTGAAAGCCGTGGACTCTACTCACTCGTTGCGGGGATCTCGTTTCTCTCGTCGGCGCATTG
This sequence comes from Ichneumoninae sp. B BG-2022a, assembly GCA_030522725.1. Taxonomy (NCBI): domain Eukaryota; kingdom Metazoa; phylum Arthropoda; class Insecta; order Hymenoptera; family Ichneumonidae; species Ichneumoninae sp. B BG-2022a. Next base: position 15,396 of record JAPYZD010000338.1, on the reverse strand, counting down.
TTTGCCGAAGTCGAGGGGCAAGGGGAGAGAGAGAGAGAGATGAGGGACCGACTGCCTGATGCATGCCGAGGTGACGACGACGGGCGGAGCCCCGGGACGTCCCGCAACGATCCGCGAAACACCGGATGCGAGAAGTCGATTGCCGAGGGCGCACTGTCAAGAGGGGTTGCGGAGAGAAAACAACAAAGAGAAAGGAAGAAATCGCGGAATTAATTGACCACCGTACCGCGCTCGTTCGCGGATTCGGGCTACTGTGAGAAATCGATGGAAAATACGGTGGAAATATGAATAGACGATGGATGAAGAAGACAATGAGATATCGGGAACGATCATAAAGACGAGAGCGCTGGAAGAATTCATAATGATAAAAGAGGATAAAAGCCTCATAATGAAAATCGAGCATCGTCGTTATACTTCGCGCTCTCGTGAGCACTCGACTCGGCTTGTCGCGATTCAGCGAATTTGTACGATTTATGTCGCGGCTGGGAAGGTTCACTGATGAGAATGGATATGAGAATATCGAAGAAAAATTGACGAGGATCTAGCAGCAGAAAAAATCGTGTCGATTAAATTATGACTTATTCATGTCGACCGCGAGCGTGCTTCGAACGAGAAAATGATACGACTGTGGATATATTTTATTCTAAGCTTACTTTCTTACATTATTTTTTTAAGGAAATACGTCACTTCCGGTTGAAAATCTAATTTTTCTACTCAAAGTGACGTTTTCGGGTGCGACATCACTTCCGGTCGAAAAATGAAAATCTCAAAACGGAAGTGATGTTTTTCATATATGACGTCACTTCCGGTCTCTTCGGAAATCTCAAACCGGAAGTGATGTATTTCCGGAATGACGTCACTTCCGGTCGATAAAAAGAGATTCTCAAACCGGAAGTGACGTATTTCCGCTAGGACGTCACTTCCGGTCGAGAGGTAAAATTTTGTAAACCGGAAGTGATGTTTTTGGGTTTGACGTCATTGCCGGCCAAAAAATGAAATTTGAATTGAAAATGCGCTGATCGATTTTGTAAAACAAGTACATGAGATCAAAACTTAAACTTAAAATTTTTACCGCAAATTTTTGTTCGCCTCCAAGAATTTTAGCGAAAAGTTAATTCTTATACAAAAGCCCAAACTCGTCACGAGGGAAATGTGTCGAGCGATTTTTAAAACAAGTATATCCGATCTAAAATGAAATTTTTCATTTTTACCGAAAATGTTTGCATTCCGAAGAATTTTAGGAAAACTTCAACTCGGAAATGAAATCGCACACCCTGTATGCACCGAGGATACGAGGAAACTCGTCACGAGGGTAGAACGTCACGGGGTGGTTCTGTCGCGAGAACTCGGGGCTCTCCGGGCTTCGGTACTAATTGCTAAATGCTAATGTGCGCATACGTTTTAGTGACGCGCCCACTTTTAACCGTGATATAGACCCGAGGTGGGAGGGGGTGATACGAATAACGGGGGAGGAAAGAGGGAAAATACCGAGGGCGTATACCTACCCCTATTATCCATCCGGGAGCTTCGCGATCTGCATGTAACACGCTGCCGCCGTCGTCGCATCCGCAGCTGCTGCCGCTCTCCTACCTCGGTGGCTTCCCAGTTATTACGCTTACGAGGCAGGAGAGGCTGCGATTGTTCGCGTCGTCGGACTTATTTGAATATCGCTTCTCGCACTCGGTGTAACTACGAATTTCGCCTCGTATAAAGTGACGCGAACGAAGCGAGACGGAGAATTCGGTGGATCGGTAACCGAACACGGAGGCACGAACTTGCGGATCAGTGTAACTACCATATCGTTGTACGAGTAGTTTCGGTGTGCGAGCGCAAATGCACTCAATCAAAAAGTACTCTGCATTCTGCTTCGTTCATGTGCGACAGCTTTCTTTTTTTTTCTATTCATGTCACGCTCTTCGACTCAACATAGTCACAATGCTTGATGCACTTCTCGCTACTTAAACGGTTTCTTGTTTGTATTTTTCTTTTTTTTTTATCAAAAAAAGATTATTTATAGTATGGAGACTTGACGATGCATTCGATGGATCTTTTTGTAGCGCCGTTGATTTCTGTCCGGAGAGAATTTGAAAGGTCGGTATACTTTAAAGGGATCCCGGATGCTCAAAAAAATTAAAATTCTCTGGATCCAAAAAGACGGAGGGATGAACTTGCAGAGTAACCCTAGAAAGTTGACGGATGGCTGCTTTTACGAAAAAAAAAAACTAAAAAACGGACCGAAAAACGGACACGTCCTTTTTCGGTTGCTGAAACCGAGGAAGGACCGAGCGTTTTTTTATTAAATTTTCGGCTAAGTTTAAAAATTTTTTTGTTGTTTTTTCTATTTTTACTGAAAGGACAGAATAAAAATACGATCTTGATCATTTTTCGGTTGCGGGAACTCAAAACGGACGAAAGCAAATTTTTCGAAAAAAACGTTCGGTCCGTTTGGGGTCCATCAAAACTCGCTAGGGAATATAAATACCATATCGCTGTACGAGTAGTTTCGGTATTGTACTTAGTCAAAATGCTTGCAGTTTTCGTTATTGAAACGATTTCTGTTTGTATCTTTTTTTTTAATTATTTCTCGTTATTTAAACGGATCTTGTTTGTATGTTTGTTTGCTTTTTTAAATTATTTATAGTGCAGGGAGTTGACGGGCCATTTTGTAGGGCCGTTGATTTCTGTCCAGCGAGAGACTGAAAGATTGATATACTTTAAAGGGGTCCCGGATGCTGCAAAAATAAAAATACGGTGGATCGGGAACCGAACACGGAGGCACGAACTTGCAGAGGAGGAGCGTAATTACCATATCGCTGTATGAGCAGTTGCGATGTGCGAGAGCAAATGTACTCAATCAAAAAGTAATTTGTATTCTGCACCGTTCGCATGTGACGTGTTTTTTTTTCCAATTCATCACACGCTCTTCGACTACATAAATCAACACAGTAGCAATGCTCAGCGCACTTCTGGTCATTTAAACGGTTCTTTCGTTTGTATTTTTGTTTATTTTTTTTTTTTTGTATTCATAGTTTTATTTATAGCATAAAGACTTGACGATGCATTTGACGGATTTTTTTTTTTTGTAGCGCCGTTGATTTCTGTCCAGCGAGAGTCTGAAAGGTTGGTAAACTTTAAGGGGGTTTCAGCATGCTCGAAAAATATTGAATGTTGACTCTTACCACTTTGCGGGAATTGAGCGGTTCCGAAGGTCGTTCGGTTCTGTGCACTGGTCAAGGACAAAACTTTACTCCAATCTCGCTCTCTGAAATTGAATAAATGAATTTTTGAATAAATGAATCTTTGAATAAATGAATCTTTGAATAAATGAATTTTTGAATAAATGAATCTTTGAATAAATGAATCTTTGAATAAATAAGTTCTTTGGCAAACCAAATTTAATTGATCCATTGAATCAGCTCGTCAGCTTGGTAACACTGTAAGAATCCATTCGCCAATAAGTCGTAGCACGTTTTTCCTCGTCCACGACTTAATTCATTTTTTTTGTTATTTATTACCTTGTTCTTTTTTTGGGGCAACTTCGAAATGCCGAGCAGTTCCGCCGCCGTCATTCTCTCGCCGTCGTTGCGTTTTCTAATTTCACTGTCGTCGCGCAGTTTGAGATGGAGTACAGGATCTTAAATAGTCACCAATCGATCGATGTTACAATTTTTTTTTACTTTTTAGATAAAATTTTTCGAAATCGATGAGATTTGCGTGTGTCGCACCTTCGCGAATGGTTCCCGTTACTTCGACGGATTCTCCTCGCTCGATGTCGATCGGCGTGCAAACGGCGCGTTGAACTTCGAGTTTGAAAAATCCATCGGTTATAACACCGATTGTGTAGCTCGAATTATTGCCCGTTATTATGCGGAAGGGCGATTTCAAAAATGCGTGAACCCCTGTTGAATGTATTGTGTATTATAATTTTTTTTCATCGTTATCATTTTTCCATGCAAATAAAAAGGACCGATTAGCTCAGCGATCAGTTATCGATACTCACTGATTCGACCGGTCGTGTTCGCCACATCGTCCAAGTTCACGAGGGGTATTTGTTCGTCTTCGATCTCGGGTGTTATCGTTTCCGGAGGATATTCGCCCAATTCGGTCACTGTGGTGCTCTCGTTGATTCTTAGCTCCAGTGGAACGTTGCCGTTGCTGTCGTACCTGGGAATCCTCGCTATGGCGCCATCTACGTGTAATATCTGAAAGAAACAAAAACATATCAGTGTACCTAAGGTGCTTTCGATTTGGTAAGTACTCGCACCCAAACATTCCTGTGCGCATGCGCAGTCACGTTATAATAACGATTTATAATGTGACTGCGCATGCGCACGGTCACTCTGGTTCTTACCAAAAACCGACAACGCCGAACAACGCCAAATCGAATGCATTTTGGAGCAATAATCAGAATTTAACAACAATTACATGGTCATCGAAGTTTGATTATTTTATTGTCCTTACCACATTCAACCTAATGAGTGCAGCGACGCGGGTCGCCGCTTCCCTTCCCCACGCGATACATTGGATTCGTCGACCCTCGCCATTGTTCAGGACAAATCTCTGGATCATAGTAGGAGTCGTAGTGCCAACCGTTATTCGTGATTCCAACATATCAACGTATCCAATCAGCTCCCTGAAAAAATAAAATTGGACAACTTTTAAATTATAATATGTCTCGAGAAAACTCAGCGTATAAATAATGAAAGGCATCTAAAAGAACTGAGTAATCGTTCGGTCGGTAAAAAATAGCAACAACTATTAATTTTCCAAAGGACTACACCGAGAAGGCGATAGGTCGATCATCGACACATTAGGCGAAATCGCATTTATACTTACACCGAGCGATCGCCGATGCGAAAGTCGTTTATCACAGATGTGTCGGTCAACATCGCCGCCGGGGTCATGTTTAATCTTCAAGTATATTTTGAGCACGTCCGATATCGAAAAATCGTCGAAAGGCAATGATGATTCTTCCTGCAGAAAACAAGCTATGGTGACGAAGAAAACAAATAAAGGCGAAAGTAGGAAGCTTTCTTCTGTTAAATATTAGAGTTCCGAAATGCACCGCCAGAGGCAGCACCGGCGATGTTTCCGGTGCTGCCTATGGACACACTGCACGGGAAATCCCCCGATTTCGTCCTTTAGTTCTATCGAATTTAATGACTGTTTTAATCGACATCAAAGTGACAAAACTTTCAGCTTCTTCTAACCCTGGAAACTTAAATTGATTGCAGATTTTATCACCGACCGAGATCGAAATCATGTGCGGCTGTAAATTAGTTTTGCCATCGGCGCAAAACCGTGTCCGTTCGGCTGGAAAGAGTCCGCTTCCTTCCGGCGTCAACATTTTCAGCTGTACTGGACACACGCAGTCCAGCATACATTTGTGTGTCACACATGTAGACGCGTAGCGTAAAAAGGATGCACAAGTTTAAGCAATGGGTGTACGAATAGAGAGGGTCCATACCGTTCGGCTACGTTGTGGTTCGGTGATATGACGTACGCGTTATCGCGTCGACGACGACGACGGTAATGCCAATTGTCGCTTCATTAATTCTAATCGGCACTTTGTAACAGACATTCAAGTCTCGAGTTGAAGCGACGATAATGGGGTATCCTTCGATGGAACGCGACATTCCCACGTCCCTGTACGACAATCATCATCAGCTGTGCGCGTCGACGAGCTCGTAGGTATACGTGCACCTAAATAAAGGTGAATTGGACGAATATTATTGCACATAACCTCACTAAATTAATATCGCCGGCGAATAGTAATCGGCGAAACGTGTCGTCGGGCTAATGGGTATGAGTACATACCCACGAGTAAATTAGACAAGAATTTACAAAGTTTTGAGTATCGTACTGCTTTGTCCCCAGTTTCGCGTACAACGGAGCTGAAGGGGGTGCTACGTGCTCTGCAATATATGGGCTATAACTGTCGGCGCTACTATCTAGCGAGCTCGGTAGACCTCGTTATATAGGGGAGATAAGGGCGATGAAAGTCTTTGAATAAAACTGGTAATTCTTATTCTACAGCATCCAAGAAACCTTAGATAGAAAGTGCCTTACAAATGTTGTGTCTATATTAATTGCAATAATATGTATTCATGTAAATGGTAGAGTGGCAAATTCCGACTACCTTTCGAGTCCATTTATTGCGTTTTTCCACGTCCTCAAACGGCTCGATAAAACGCCTCCAAAACTTCGGGCAGGACCTAACCTTGTGTATTTTTTTCCGTATAACGCGATGGGCACCTCAGAATTTTCCTAGCTCCATTGGGAGCCGAGGTATCGACGTCTGAAAATCACGAAAATCGACATTTTTTCAAAAGTGGCTAAAAAAATAAAAAATCGTTCAATCGATTTTTTTTTGCTTCTAGGCTATATTCCATGTATTTTTTCCTACTGATCACGAATATAACAATTATTTTACACTCCACCCAACATTTTCCATTTAAATCTCAAAAATACGATTTTTCGTTTAAGCAATTTATTTATGTATTGTTTCTGATGAATAAAATGTATTTCCTTTGCAAAATAAAACGAGCTGTCTATAATTCAATTTCAAGATCTTGAAATAGCTTCCCGGTGCTCCCCAATATTCTCCAACGCAAGATCCATAATTTGTACTTTAAGCGATTCGCATCGCCCCACTGTTGAAACACGAACTGTATACTTTGGAAACGATGGCCCGCTACCTCGGTGGCTTTGCGCCCCCCGGTCAAAGACGCGCTGTAATTGCGTCTCCTGGTCCCGATTTATCTATCCGTGTGCATGCATATGTATGCATTTGTGTGAAAGTGCACAGTACTTGCGTATCTCTTAATTAATTCGCGGCTAGCCCCGCGCCAGCTCGGTAATTATTTCCATATCAGCGGCAGACGCTCGGGGTTCTGGCCCTTCCCCTTCAACCTCGACCTCTCGGCAAGTCGCCACGCCAGCTTTTCTTTCCCGGTGCTCGCTACATACGTACACTCACCTTGATCCGGGAACTTTGACCTCGGAATAAAAAGTGTCACTCGGCGTCCCCTCCGTCTAGCGTCCAGTTACAGTTACCTCATTGTGGAGATGTAAATATTTTTAAAAAATAGTAATAATAATTTTACACATTTTAAAACATTTTAGCAAATATTTTGATTTTTTATTGCAGGGCAAACACATTACAAGACGGGTATATTATTTGTATGAAATATTCATCGTTAATTCTCTTGTTTCTTTCTTTATTTAAAAACAACGAAGATTTTTTATGTTGTTATTAAATGTAAAAGGGATTCGCTTGCTGTCTACCAATAAATAAATCAACAAATAAATAAGTAAACAATTCATATCCAGTTTTATTTATACGAGAGTACAACTGTTGGTGGAACAAGGTAAAAACAGCTGACTCTGATATTCTTTAATGCATTATTGCAATTATTGTCAGTTGCTACGAAACAATTTTTAGGCATTACCTTAATATTCCTTCCCTTGTCCTCGGGATAAAGAGTCACTCGACATCCCCTTCGTGTAGCCTCTAGATACAATTACCTCATTATGTTCTCGTCGTATTCGTTGATTTCCCATTGTCGAAGTATAAAAATAAAAAAAAGAAATTACATTTTACAACATTCATCGTAATTATTTTGATTTTTTGATTGCAGGGTAAATAAATTTCAAGACAGATGTATTATTTGTATGAAATATTCATCGTTAATTCATACGCTGTTTTATTTACACGTGAGTACAACTGTCGATGGAACAAGGTAAAAACAGCTGACTCCGATATTCTTTATTGCTTTATTTACAAAGAAAAACTTCGTCGATCTCTCCACGTACATACACGTGAATGTGCGCAACACCCGAGATCCAACGCGGTATTCTTATATCGAATTATTTTTACTCCGGCAGAAGCTATTAAACTGCATGTACGAAGCACTTCTTTTTTTCTTTTTTTCTTTTTTGCATTACCTTTACATTTTTCCCCTGTCCGTCGCGAGACTCGCTTCCAGTATTTAGAATAGTTTATCAATGACTCCTGGTCGGCTGTGACAACAATTATCGTTCCGTCGTAAACGCTGTTTTATCGCACAAGTTTGGGTTCGTGAATACTATGACGATTGAACATAATCAACAGACAATTAACATTCCTCGACTCTGGACAAGCCTTCTCTGTTTCAGCAGCGTGTCGTTATTGTTGTTGGTGTTTCTTTTAACTATACAAAATACCAAGCGAATTTATTCGTAATACAAACAACAAACAGATTCAATAGCCTTGTCGTATAAATAATATAAATCTATCAAAAAACGATTTATCTTTGTACTAAGATGTCTATAATGTAATATATAATATATATATATATATATTATCTCTAGCCGTCATCATATCGTTTTTATTATTTTTTTTCTTCAGATCTCTTGTAAATCACATTATATCATGTTTCTCACGAGTTTATCGACTCGCTTATCTGTTATCTTTATGTTTAGTAAAAATTGAATGTTACAGGCTCGAAGCGTCGGAGATCTTCGAGTATATCAATTTTTTTCCCTTCTTTTTTCTCAACCAGAAATCTGGAGCCAGAATATACAAAATTACATGATTGGGGAAGCTGAATTAAGGTTCCAGCCTCTGTTATTATTTCTTTACCGTGTATGATTCGAGTCAATAACCGTCGTCATTGTACCCGCCGACTTGGAATAGTTGGGCAGGGCCCGGGTACCGCATACAAAAGGTGCAAATTTCGGGACCATTAGTAATCGTATGTATATTTTTTTTGTTATTTTTTGTTTTCCTTTTTTAGGGGAGTACAGTAGCTGTGCGCGGTACTAGCAAAGCCGTGGGCCATGAAATTCAGAGATTCAGCAATTATCGATAGTAATGTTAACTTCCGTAACGAGAACATCTACTAGTAACGAGCTATTGCTTGCGACTCATGCTTCCCGTCAAATTTGTGTGCCAGTTTACCGTTAAAAATATCAATATTTTTATATATATATATATATTTAGATGACCTATCACAGATAGGGAAATCAATTTTTTTACTAATAATATAGCTCTATTCCCATGCACAATATTCTCTCTTATACTCCATTTTTTTCTCACTTCTTCCTACAAACATCTCGAAACCTTTTTTTCTTTTTCTCTCTTTCTCTCTCGCCGCCTAGAAGTCTATCACTCGTTTCAAAGCCAAATTGAATAAAACAATAAAATTATCCCAAAACGCAAATGCCATTAGGTACCTCCATGTTTGCTAATGATTTCTAACAAAAAAATCGCCTATAAATAAAACAAAAAAATGAGAGTAATGATTCTTATTTCGTAACTATTTCATCGTCACCAAGTATTGCTTCGGACAACAATCGTTGATTAATCGTTACGTGACTGTTTTGCTTTTCATTTTGCGTTAGTTGCATTTTTTATATAAATAAATAATTATTTCTAGAAACTGTCTTACCGGTACGATATATCGCGAGAACGTGCGAATTTCATTCGCACGAGAAGTCTAGATTTGGGCGGAAACCTTTCTAAAATGTTCCGTTAACGGTTTGGAAGTATCAAGATTTTCGAGAAAAGTACTGGCATTTTTTATGTATATATATATATTTTTCCTATTATTTCCCTATCGTTAAAATGCTTTCTCGTAAGCTTGCAAAGCCTAAAATGAAACATTTTAGTATATATGTATGTGTGTGTGTATATATATATTTTTATATATAGTATGTGTATTTCGTTTGTTCTGGAATTCATTTGCGCTATTAAGCCGGGATGGAACATTGATAGTTTTCTAGTTGTCACAAGTTATCTCAGTTATTAGAATAAAACGATCGACTATTATAGTGCTGTGTCCAACGTCTCTCCACTCTTTTTTTAGAGCAGCCACGTTTATGTTTCTAGTAGGATGATTATACACCATGACTTCTCAATTCGTGCAACGAAACTCAAGATTGAGCAATTTTTTAAAAATTGTATCATACAAATGTGATTTCCTTTTTGTTAAATCGAAATTCACGAAATTTTTTTCTGAATTCTACAATCGGTACAAGTTCTCGAAATATCCACAATTGTTCAACTTTTCTTTTTTCATCGATCAGCTCTTCCTTAAACGCATGTTTCGTTTTCTTTTATCATTTCTCATAAAAAATTTCATTACTGGCGACTTACTCGTATAGTAACTACAATGATTCTACCTCGTAACCGTTTACCTGCAAATAGAAGTGATTTCAGCGATTACTCTGCTTCGTTTTCTTTTTTTTTCTTTTTTTTCTTTGCCGTGTAAAAATAGAATCTACAGCTTTTGTTTTTTTCATCTCTTTTTGTTTTGCTTTGTTTTTTTTCTTCTCATCATCGAGGAACGATATAAAAGGAACCGTTGTCGACAAGCTGTTTTTTTCTCTTCTTTTAACAACTAAACTATTCACGAGCTTGCAAAATAAATGAACGATTGATTAGTAAAATGCGCGAGATTAGATTTTCTTTTGTTTTGTCAATGTCGAAATATGATATTTCTACACACAATCTGACAATCTTCGCGTCTCGGAAATGCCTTCTATTTGTCAGTTATCTAAGGGAAGTGTGGCGGTCTCGGTTTTTTATTTTTTAATCTTTTTTAACATTATGTAATATCGTAACTATTGCAAAAATCCGAATTACGTTATATCCGTTATCAATGGACAAGATTATTGTCTATTAACGCAGTTATGCTCTAAAAACGTGTTCACCTCTACAATGCTCTTATTATCGTTTCATTTATTTTTTTGTCTCCGGTAAACTTCGTACGGTTAGTGAGCTATGCTGTTGGTGTGTATAAAAAAAGTTTCAGATGCCACGTCGGACACTGTCAGTGATCGTCTTCGAGACAGTTAGACATTGGATAGAGCTTGACTTTTCCAAACGCGATGTTATTGGTCTTCTCGAGAGAATTAAACATTGCCGCTGACAAAAAGAAGCTAAAAAAATGCGTAGCATACATGTTTATATTATCGATGTTTCTTTTTTGCCATTTCTAGACCTCCAACGTGGCGCCTGGCCGTGTGCGTTATCATCGTTATTAAATCGCGTGCCATTAGTTATATATACTATATAATTAACCGCATAATTTCATGCTGTTAAACCCACATGTCTTGCACACCGCCTCTTTGCACAAAGGATCAGTTATGAATACATTGGTCCAGCAACGACATCTCGTTTCTCCAACAATTTTTTTATCTAAGCCCTACGCGATGGCAATTAAGAACCTCTCGTTAATCAATGTCGGATGTATCGAGGGTATTTTCTTCGATAACCGGAATATTCCACTGAGGCTATAAACGGGGAATTAACGGGCATCAGACTTTACGAATATCGTTACTAATAAATTAAATCAATAAAACAACAACAACAAACCAGAAAGAAAGAAAAAAAATTAAAAATGCATTACAAACATTTGCAGAATAATTTGTGATCTCTAGTCATTCGCTCCGGTAAAGCGACACAAAATGCAATGTAGTAGAGGAAAAAAAAACCGTTCCCATCCCTTTGAGCAATTCATTGATGAAATATTCGAAACAAATAATAAATTATTTTTGTCGATAAGTCGAGCAACTTCATCGACCCTCCCTGCTTAAGGAGGTACATGACCCTTGCAACTTAAGGGCTTACGCCACTGTAAAACATCGATTATTTAATTTTTTTTTTTCTAATAGTTTATAGCGTTAAAATTATTTTGTTCCATGTTTATGCCGAAATTCAACGAATTACAAAAGTTAGAGACTTTTATGTGGAAAGTGGCGAAGCGCTCAAGCAGCGGCACGGCTGAACTTTGAACGCGCTGTTCTCAAAACGCGATTTTCAAGATCGATGTTCTTGATATTCCAAAAATGGCGTGATGGATTTTTACAGAAATGTTTACACCGACCGACAAAAAAATACACAATATTAATACAATTGAGTAAAAAAATGCCTAAATGTTCTTTAATATATCCTCCTTCCACCCCCAAAAAAATTAAATCGATAAACCGTATATTTACCAAAAAAAGAATCACGAAATACGCATGCCTTTTTACCTATTTACTGTGGCATAAGCCCTTGAAAAAATCACCAAAGCTTCCTCTACCAGGAAACGAAAAGATCGATAGTTCAATTTTCTTGTACTTCGATTACCCTATTATTAACGAGGTCGTTCATAAGCTCGTCGTAGAAATAAAAATGTATTTAAAAAAATGAACATGAACAAACGTCGGCAAATGTTTAAATAAAAATGCAAGACTCTTTGGCAGAAACTAGTTGAAGGCCTATTTTCGTCCCCTCTCGGAGACGCGTGGTTCAGCGTAAAAGTACGAATGTCACAATTCGTACGACGACCCTGAAGATAACCTGCACGAGACGAAATTCCATCGAGTTGTAACGGCCGTGTTTACCTTCGCACAAAATGCGGTCGGCGAAGTTCGCTCAAAGAATAAAATTTTACGACTGAACAATGTTTTATTCGTCCCTAAAGCCGTGCATTGACAGAGATTTACCGAAGATAAAATTCGATGTCGCGCAGATATCTTCGGGGTTACTTCGTGTGTCGAACTACCGGTGTCCCGTGGGTGAAATTTGGATGCCACGGAGCACCGGTCCTACTCCTAGTCCTCAACGACTGGTCATCCGGGAAATCGTGTCGTCCCCTTCATGCGACGCAAAGTTCGAATCCCGACAAACCATGGCGTAAAAAAAATCCTCGTCAGAGACTTTTTCATCGACTCTTCAAGTACGGGCGACTTTTTTCCCAGGCCAAACGACCATGCCTTCTTTTAAGCACAAAAATGATAGATAATAAATTTTCTTCTGCGTTATCAAACAAACAACACTTCAAGGTACGTCCGTGAATTTTTACAGCTTTTTTTTAGCACATCAACTTGTTGCTCGAATCGATGCGAAGTTCGCGTAGGGCAATTTCCAGGTTCTCATCAGACAAGGATTCCGTACGTGAAGGGCTACGAAGTCCTTCCGGCCCGTTATTTGTGCAATTTACGACGCCATGGTTTACAGAGATTGGCTGGACGAACTGCGCTGCATGAAACTGTCTCGATCCTGCACTTGTAACACAAAATCACGTAGCTATAAGTTCACGGCGATTGTATTTCGTTCGACCTGTTTTCCACGCAATGTTCGATTCCCGACAAACCATAGCGTAAAAAAATCCTCCTCAGGGACTTTCTCATGGACCACTAAAACGAAGTCCTTCCGGCTCGTTATTCGTGCAATTTACAGACGCCATGGTTTACAGAGACTGGCTGGACGAACTGCGCTGCGTAAAACTGTCTCGATCCTGCGTACTCGTAACGCAAATACGATCGGCCCAAAATCACGTCGCTATCGGTTCACGGCGACTACATTTCGTTCGACCTGTTCTCCCACGCTGGACGCTTAAGCAAGGAAAAATTTAACTGTTTTTTTTCAAGGGTCATGTACCACCTTAATTAATTATTCAAATTGAATGACCTTTTTGTTTTATTCGCGTGAGACTTACCCCAATTTCGTATGTCACACCGTTTTCCGTCCAAGGATTCAAGTGTACGGGCAGATATATCGGGGAAGTATTCGGGGAATTCCGGGCGCCTATTTACTAACTCGCTTCACTTCTAGCAAAAAAGTTGTCTCTTTTTTCCTGTCTTTTTTTCGTACTGTCCTCGATAACGACCTCTCGAAAATTATTTCGATTTTTTTGATCTCTTTTGTTTTTTTTTGTTTTTTTTTTAGTTACACAATGCTCATCGATTGATCTAACACACGAGGTGGCCCTAGTGTGTTAGTCGCCTGTTTCACATGGCCTCTTGGCTATTAACCGACTGTGAGCTGCGAGAAGTTTTTCGGCTGACCGGCTCCAAGTATGCGGCTGGCGCCCAACCTTCAATTCCGTTACCTATCAGTTTAACGAACCACCAGCCCGCACACCCGACCTTAAGTAGTTCCAGATTGTCGCCCTCTCGCATTGTGACCTCGGACTGACCAACCGCACAGTAATCAGCTAATGCAACGTATCTCCCACCCTGAATGTGTGTGATGTGATTTTAATAGTAACTGTGCTTCCAACAGTGTTGACAAATAGAAATAAAAGAAAAAAAAAACACATTTTTTCTAATTAAAACATTTATCGTTAATTTACTCACCGGTGCGGGTCCGGGATTTTCACCGAAGGCGTCCTCGTCGTCGGTGTTACTATTTTCGGAGCTCCATGCCACGTCGTCCTCGGTCGACTGGGAAACGTCTGTTATGTGCGATATAACGCTGTTACCGTCTACCGAGAGAGTGCGGAGCGATCCGGACACGCTGCTCTGAGCCTCCCACGATATCGTCTGGCGCAGAGGTCTGAAAATAGAAAGGCGAATGAGCGAAATCTTTAGCGATTAAATTTTTCGTACGGTAATCGGGATATCGATCGGGAATGCACGAACTTGTGATTCGATTTGCCGAGTGCCGTATTCTGTTTTCCCTTGAGCTCGGCCAATTGCGACATCAGAACGCCCTTAATCTGTCGCACCCAGGATTGCTTGACGTCGTTACTCGGCGCCTGAATCGTGTGCACCTCTGCTCTGCCTTGCAGCCAAATTTCGAATCGTCTCGTGTCGCCCTTCACCGACTCCGTCAGACCGACCTGCGACATCTGCGGAAACGAATTTAGCATTTAAACGTCTGGAGGATTGTTAGAAATTTGAAGAATTATTGTGCTCACTTTCAGATATCGCTTGAAATGGTAGGTGGCTTTGTTGTGCGCTTGAGGCTTGCTGTGTTTGCAAAATATCATCGCCTTCTCGTACAGGAATATGTGACGCTGCGACGGTTTCAGTCTCAGGAGACGCTCGCGCTTGCTGCTGCTCCACACGCTGAAAGAACCTTGCAGCAAAAGCTCACCCTGTGCGCCCAAATCTCCCTAAAGAAACAAGATGTACATTTAACTGATCGCCGTTTTCACATCGATGTATACTTAAGGTAGTATTAGCACAACGACTGACGCCGCCTAAGTTCGAGAGAAAAAAGACAAAGATTACAAACACTTCTAGATGAGAAAAAAATCTGAAAAAAATCTAGCATATAAAAGGTGCTGAAAAGATTGTTTGTGCATAATAATAATTTAAAAATGTTCATAACAAATTACTGAAAAAAATTGTGCAACAAATTACCCGACAAGCAAATTTTTTTTTATTACGAAAATGATTAGTTAATTTTTCTGAATACGTATGAATTTTTTCAGAATTTTATCTAATACTTGAAAATTACGGTTTTAAACAAATGTTAACATAAAGGGAACGAATAACATTTTCGGATCATTATTGTGGACGAACAATCTTATCAGCATCTTCCATATGCTTGATTTTTTTCAGATTTTTATCCGATCGAGAAGTGTTTGTAATTATCTTTTATTCCTCTCAAACTTAGGCGGCGTCAGTCATTGCGCT
>JAPYZD010000337.1:0-38703 GCA_030522725.1 Ichneumoninae sp. B BG-2022a | reverse complement strand
GTTTTGCCACCTTGTCCGATCCAAAAATGATTGGAAAATTTAGTTTTGCCCAAAAACCCCGTTTTGTCCCGTTGCCCCATTTTGTCCCGCTCTCCCCTATATCCATGTTAGATCAAAGTCACTCGCTTCATTGCGTTCTTCACTCAGTCACCTCGTCATCGGCGACCAATTACAGCACGAATAAAACGGCAACAATAGGTGTGATATGCTGCAATATAAAAATTTCGAAAGTAGACTTATATCGTGACACACCAACTTTTTATGGGTGGAGGAATTCCCTCGAGAGAAAGAGAACCGAAAAAAACAACGGTGACAGCTTGCAACCGGAAGCAAGATTGATCGTCGTCCACTCCACTCTTTTTCTATGTACTCAGCCATGGTCGAACAAAAACCATTTACCGAGAAACGCTTCAGCGTATATCTATATCCGAACAATACCCTTAAGAGAAACTCACCGCATTGGGGTACGAAGAATTATTTTTATTATCTTTATTTTTCTTGTGAACAGCGCCCTGCATCAGATGTCTGGCACGCGTCGAGGGTTTTACCAAGTAAAACACCGCGGTATCTTACACCAGAAATCGCTCAGCATTTTAATCAATCCCTTGCTGGCGATCAGCCTAGCGGGAATTTACTTTCCGAAGAAACGCGTCTGGGAAACTGCTGTATAGTGGCTGAGCGGGGCAAAACGGATTATCACGATTTCGTGGGGAAAAAATCTCATCTTCGCTGAATGGCATCGGTTTTACTAGATGCATCCGCTCTTAGCCCGGATGCATCTAGTAAAACATTTTCACAAATCGATTGGGAGCAAAAAAAAGTTTAATTCCAAATCCCAGCCACTGGTCCGTTTTACCCCGATCTGTCCTGTAGCCTCTTGAATAAAATTGCAGATCGAATTATTGAGCGACTCCGTTTGAGCGAGGAAGTCCGCGAGTGCGAAGAAATTTCTGTATCGTCGTGCGGATCCGCTTTCCATAATTCATCGAGCAGTGACGAGCGCGCATTTTTTATCTCTTCGGGGCCCGAGAGGTCTTCGGTCACCGGGTGATATCCGCGACACTGCGCAGCGGGAAGGCGGAGTCGTGTGTGGGGTCGTCGATCGCGCTGAATCGTCGATCGATAGCGAATTATACAGAATTCGGGAGAAGCCAACTCGCGGACTTTAATTGCGCCTCGTTCGAACGCTGGAATATACTCGGTTCTATCGGCCGGGAGCACGGAGGTCAATTTCCTCTTGATAATTGAGTCGTAAGAGCCGTTGGCTGTTGATCGAATAATGTCGCGGACGAGGTTGGCATTGGAACTCGGAGAGATAACGATTTCGGGAATATCTACGGTAGCGATAGAACTATTTCGGCAATGCAGTAAAAAAAATAGTAATTTACGATACAAGTGCGATAAAGCGAACTTTGTACTCACTTCGCTTCACGAGGAGCGTGCGTAAAGTATAAGACGGGTGCGTAAAGTACAAGACGGGTGCGTAAAGTAAAATGGGCCCGACGTGCGCATGCGCCGAGTATTTATAATACACTTGGCTGTGAAGTGCCACTTACGCCACTCACGGTTGGCACTTTCATGCATGAGTTACATAAAAATATATTTAGATATATTGCTACGCAACAGGTTTATGTACATAAACCTGTTTTGTAGAGATAAATGTTGCATAGAGCAATTCGCCCGAAAGCGTTACGCAGCGCTCGACATTCGTCAGAAACCTTTTTTTTATTATGATTTAAAGAATTCATTCCTGGCTGAGTTACCTAATGCGAAAGGGATGTAGGGGGGGGGGGGGGGGATTGGAGAAAAATCCCCACCCCCGCGTATCTGCAGGTTCGCTACGGTGTACACACCGTAGCGAAAATGGCTCAACTTCGTGTATCCATCGCCCCCGGCGCCTCCTCTTCGCCCCGACACAAATTACTCTGCTCAACGTGTTTAATTGACCGTCGCGAATTGTGATGGAATTTCTTGACGAGTTAAACGATCTATGCGGCTATAAGGATCGTCGTTACTTTATAATAATACCTTAGGCGCACTCGTCGGGACATAATGGAAGGAAGAGGGCAGGACAGATTGGAGAGCACGGGTATCGCGGCCGAGGGACGTCCTGCGAACGAATTTATTGCGATGACACCTCGGAGACTACACACGCTTACGAGATTCTTCGAGATAAGTCTTTACAAAGAATATAAGAAAATTCTATATAATAAAGTCTCATCCATGACCTGCGAGCCGCTACTCTGTTTAAAGTGTCTATTGTTGTTGCAAAATTGCATTCGAAATTGTCGAAAATTTGGTTTTCATAACATATGGAGTGTAATTCGAAAATCCGAAATCCGTCCCACATGCTATATTCTCAAGAATTCGGCTTTCATACCATAGGGGAGTGGAATCCAAAATCCGAAATCAGTCCCATGTGCTATATTCTCGAGATATCGGCTTTCATAGCACACGGAAGTGGAATTCGAAAATCCTAAATCAGTCTCACACGCTATATTCTCGAGAGTTCGGCTTTCACAGCATATGTGAGTGGAATTCGAAAATCCGAAATCAGTCCCACATCCTATATTCTCGAGAGTTCGGCTTTCATAGCAAACGGAAGTGGAATTCAAAAGTCCTGAATCAGTCCCACATGCGTACGCCCACATGCTTATACTATATTCTCGTAAATTTGGTTTTCATAACATATGCAATGGATTTCAAAATTTCGGAATTCCATTCTATATGCTATAATTTCGGAATTTCGTTTTTTACAGCAAATAGACTACGAAAGTAAGAAACTCCGTCCCATATGCTATAACTTCGCCAGGCCGATTTTCATAGCATACGGAATGGATTTTGAAAGTAGAAAATTCCATCCCATATGCCATCGTTTCGGCACAACGGTTTTCATACCATATGGAATGGATTTCGAAATTCATACCGGATTGGCGTCAATCTGGAAATACATATTGCCGGGCGAAAAATGAGATTTTTAAACAGGAAGTTATGTATTTTCGGTACATCTCCGGAAATCTACATTTCCGGTTTCCAAATTCCATAGTCGATAGTGAGGGCGCGAAGCGCTCGAGTCACAACACCTGCCAGTTAATCTAATAAAGTTCTATTATCAAAGAAAATTAAATGATAAAAAATAAAATAAGAAGTAAAACTATTATTATAAAGATCCATTATTACTGGCAGATCTGCAACCAGCAAAAAAATAAAAATAAATCGTAGTCAGTTAAGCAGCGTTTTCGAAGTTACCGGCTTATAGTGTTGGAAACCAGCGAGCCCCTCTCTCTTATCGCAAAGCGCTCGGTGTCTGTTACGAATGTTCGCCCGTGTCAGCATCCCGACGTTAACGCGTTTACAAGGGGAGACTCCGACGGTCCAGAGGAGGGGGACTTGATCGAATATTCTTTATTCTTTTTATAGAGAGGCACGGTACATCCGATGGGAATTGACATCGACGTTCGATCACCCGGCTTCGGTACGCTTCTATACCTGTATCCGTGTATGGCGTTGCCGCATCGTTTCGAATTTTTCTAATGGAATACAGAGCCCCAACAGGGAGTGGTTCGCCTCGGGTCCACGAGACAACATCAAACATGTACCTATATAACAAGCGTACACTGAAAAAAAAAATTTGCTTGCAGGCTGTCAAAGAAAAAAATTGTTATTCCGATTCTACTTTAAATTCTTACAATTCCATATGATATTGAAACAACGACGGCAAGATTGTCAAGGTGAGGTGTTATCGTTTCGAGCCAGTATGGAATTGTTAGAATTAAAAGTAGAGTTGAAATAATAATTTTTTTCTTTGGCAGCCCGCAATCAAATTTTACTAGAGTCAATGATATTTTTTTTCAGTGTAATATTTGTGCGTTTTTTTTTCAATCAGTCTTGCCGATTCCAAGGCTATCGGTAGAATTCCTATATAGATGGATCGAAGCTATACAGAAAAGCAAACTGAGCCCGAGTTCATTTCGAGGGTTCGATGGCCCCGTAAAATATATATATATATACACACCTACGGAATACCACGAGCGAAAATCGCACCCCTTGCTTCTCCTTGCCTTTCGTCACGCGGCGTAAAACGCAGTCGAGGGACTCTTATCTCGGTTCCGCGCTTCGGGGTAAAAGTCGTGGAGCGTGAGAGGGCTAGAGCGTGCCTCGAGGGATGCTGCCGAGGCGTCTGGAGGCGGCGGCCACGGGCCGGAGCGCAGAATTTTCCCGTGGCCTTAGAAGACCGACCATAAACAAACGTTAAGCTTTGGCGCTCCGAGATGCCCGCGCGGATGCTGGGGAGACCCGAAGGAGATGAAAATCCCACACCCACGAAGCTCCACGCTGCTCACACATGTCCCCGACCGCGGCTCGAGTTCCCCGACGGATAAGCAACTGCAGCTTGTAACACTCGCCGTCGGGGACGATTCCACGACGCCCTCCACTTGTCGACGAGACGAGGCTCGGGGCTGACTGAAGGCCTCTCGCTAAGTACTCGTTCAACTACGACGCAGATTGACATCGTTCGTCTACACTTAGTTTCATTTTTTTTCGATGACTACCAGTTTTTTATTTTATTTCATCAACTTATTTTTTTTTTAAATGCTAACGTTTAGCTAAAAAAAAATTAAAATTGAGGAAAAATGTCGAAAGTATCGAAGGTATTGAATTTACCGAAAATCCGCTGCGGAAGCGAGAATAATATTATTCCCGGTGTTTACCGTTCGCGAAAGATTCCGGAGCTCGCCTGGCGCGCAGGCACTGCTGGTAATGCTAAAAATATAATCCAACTGTGCGTACCAGATCGAGCGATTGATATCAATGCGGCTGCGACTCGGGATGTTTTTCCGCATGAAAGAAAAAGAAAAATATGTAGTATGTACGTCGTGGCGAAATTGTGCAAAGCACTACTTTTTAGTCCAGACTTCGTGTATTCGTCATCGTCAACGGCGCTGCCGTGCGTTCGGACCGAGGGGGTAAATGAAACCCGCGGAAAGAACTAATCGACCGAAGAGGCCCTCGGCAGGGGCGGTCTGACACGGCCACTGCTTCCGAATAGTACAGGATGATTCAGAATCATCATCAAAGGGCTTTCGTACCCACTCCGTTGAAAAAAGTTAATGAAGGACCCTTGCTAATTTGTTCTTCCTTTTTTTGCATCTCACGCAAGCCTGGCCTGAACGATATTTTTGGGTCAAATTTCGGTCCGTCCAGAAAATGGTCAAATGGTAACTTCTATAAATTCAATAATAATAACTGCATTTTTCTTTTCTAGTTCCAATTATCTTCACGTACCGTAAGTCTTTCTATCATACGTAAATTAAATATCTTCGAATACGTCGATTTTTTTTCGTCTAAAAAAACCTATAAGTCCGATAACCTTAAATAAAAATTAATCTTCGTTTGCCGGGCTCGAGTTTAATTTTTAACAGGTGCTTCATTCGATTCTGAATCGCGCTGTAAGGCGGTACGACCGCGCTCGTCGGGACACGCGGGCCGAGGGTATTGATTTGGGGCATTGCACGCACCGAGACGGCGGGACAAACATTTTCTACGAACGTTAAGTACGCCCGTGATCCGCTTTAGCGTACCGGGAGTGCCCGAGTCTGTGTAGCTTTGAGCCCGCACGCGATATACTTTCGGCTCGGAACCCAATAAGCATATACATATTCGCGGGTAACGTATCAAACGCACGTGTTCCTCGAGTACGCGCACTTTTACCTCGCCGACTAATATGTAGTTTTTTTTTACACAAGGAGTGGGCTTTGTCGAACGGACCAAAGCATACGCGTATGCGTTACGCGCGTGAGTCAGAGGCAGCTCTGGCTTCCTACTTGTGTCGCTCGTACGTTGTGTGACCGGTGATTTTCGTACAGGGGAGTGGCGGTAAAACGGACCAGTTGCATTTCAAATGAGCCATCGGTTTTTTTTTTTTTGGCACGAGAAATGGCTCGAATGTTCCATTTTACCCCACGCTAGTAGTTCCCCTATCTCGATATTTCTCTCCCGCGCTTCTTAAATGCTGCATATGTATACACATCTGTATATACATATGTATATAAACTAGCAGGTTGTGGTGGTGGTTTCGCGCCCTCGCCTATAAACTATGGAATTTAGAAACCGAAAGTTTAGATTTCCGTCGATTCACCGAACATATGTTACTTCCGGTTCGAGAATCTCATTTCTCAAGCGGGATTTACGTCATATCGGAAGTACCTAACTTCCGGTTTGAAAATTTCACTTTTCGACCTGAAGTGACGTCACACGGGAAATACATCGCTTCCTGTTTGAAAATCTTACCTTTCAACCGGAAGTGACGTCATACTGGAAATATGTGACTTTCGGTCCGGACCATTAACTTTCTGACCGGAAGTGAAAAAGGTAATGCTCTATCGGGTCGTGTGCACTATCGAGCCGTTCGAGGTAAGCGAGCCGTTGAAATGACGGTGGAAATGCACCGGAAACGGAGAGATCTGGAGGGGGTGACCCAAGCATCGGGAATTTTCCCCTGATCGACGAGTCACTCTTTTTTTTCTCTCTTTTGTTCGATCCGTTCGGAATTGGCAATCCGTGACTCGGCAAAAAAATCGTCATTGTCACCGGAAATGAAACAATGATTATTCATAGATCTCGTCAATCAAATTGCACAGCTTAAGTGTGGTGAATATGGCCCACCTAAGATAATTGTTGCGATGACAATTCAAAAAAATAATTTTCTCTAACTCCGTTTGCAGAACAATTTCAACGCAATCACAGATCTCTAGCGATCGTCGTAAAATCTCTCCAGAGGTCCAGCAATCTCAGCCGAGCATCTAACCGGAGTCCACTTGCGCCTCGGAGCGTCTCGAAGGTTTAGCACATTTAGAGCAGGCCGCCACGCGTGAGGAGGCCGGCTGGGCCGCCTCTTTTGAGCGCGAACATGCACTTGGATGAATCGATGCTCGATCGAATTTCGTCGCTCGAGCCACCTCCATTTTTATAATTTTTAAAATGAGTTTCCATATCGAGATAAAATCCTTTTCCATTAATAAACATTTTATTTTCCCGCAGTCGCCTAATGCCGAGATCGCGCTGGTGACCTAACCGCTTATCGCTTATGAACGAGACCACACACTTGGATGGATCAATGCTCGATCGAATTTCGTCGCTCGATCCATCTCCTTTTTTATATTTTTTTAAATTTAATTTTCATATCCAGATAAAATAGTTTTCTATTACTGAAAATTATATTCTCCCACTGTCGTCCAACGGAGAGGTCACGCTTGTGACCCATCCGCTTATCAGCTGGACCGTGAGCTCCGCACGTTTACCCGGTTTTATCTGCATGCGCTATACGCGAGTCCAACAGTGCCGCGGTCTCGCCTCTCTTCGTGCCGCGGAGACAAAAAATAAAAGATAAAAATGAAAAGCCATAAAAAAGAAACTCGGTCGCTCATGCATCGGGAAAGAGACCCAGTTCGCCTATCGCACGGTCCCGCTCCGCGCCGATTCCGGAATATTAAGCGTGCGCCGCTTTACCCACGGTCCATTGTTCCGATATTCCGATGAAGCGGGCCGATTATTCGCAGCGGTACTTTCGACGGCCGGGCCGCGCCGGGAGTATCAGCCGTGCATCGAACGACGAGGTTTCCCTGGGAGAGAACGACGACGCGAAAATAAATCACAAACACTCGCCCCGTTCTTTGTCTCCTCGACTTTTAACAATATCCCGAAACCGAGATTTCTCCGGGCCGAAAACTCGCTTCCCCGCGTCGGAACGATGCGGTTGCTATGAGAATGTTAATTACGGTGAGAGAGACGTTTCTAATAAGCTTAATTGCAGTCCCGCAAACCAACCCGCCGGGGACACTGCGAGCGACGTCGCTCGCTACTCTTTCAATTTTTACCTCCATCTTCTTTTTTTTTTCTTTTTCATTTACCTTTTTTTCCTCGAGCACTTCATCTCCCGTCAGCGAAAGCGCGGAGACTTTTTTTTCGCTCCACGCTATTCGCTTTTCATCTACGGCACGTGCTGTATTTTTAGTCGCAGATTCTTCAGTCCCGAGGACGCATCTCCGGTACATTGTTTTTTTTTTTTTTCTTTAATCCTCCGAGTTGCCCTTTCACGAGCAGATATCCGTTATTATCGGTGACCTTCTCGATCGTACCATCTGCCGTGTAGGTAGATAGATAGATAGTTTCGTTTGTTGCGTGTTCTGAAGCCCAAGCCTCCTAAGATCACCGTGCTACGAGGTACAAGACCACGACATTGTCGTGACCCCCAGCACGATTGTTTACAAACCAAAAAAAGTTACAAAATAAAAATAACAATATGAGAGGAATATAAAAGAAAAGTAACATCGAATGGAAATAAAAATATGAATAGAATGTACGACAAAAAAAAGGAAATTTAATAAAAAAATAACCGAGACGTCCCTCGCGAAAAGCCCCTCGACATTAACCGATGTCAGTTGCCGCAAATATCGCGCCTCATCCGCTCTAGCGGCAGGCTGAATTAATGTCGGAGAATGTTAATTCTGCGCTAAGTGTGCGGGTTGAGTTAATTTTATGTTAAATTTATGTCGTGCAATCTCGTAGAAATCGAGAGCCGAGAAATTGATTGCGACGAGTGACCGAACAGTTGCGTATATTGAAGAGAACATTTTTCGTCTCGACGGGTCGGGCGAGCCAGCTGAGGCAGTGCTCGCTATCGAAGCTCCCCCCCCACCGCGGGTTACGAGGCGAGAGCAAGTTTACGAGGAGAACCGTCGAAACAGGCCGACGACTGTTCTCACCGACCCCTCCAGAGAAGGGACTACGCCTAGGGGGCTGTGAAAGCCCAGAAAGACGGGTATATTCATAAGACCGAAAGTACCCCGGGCGCGATAAAGGATCCGCACGTCGCGCTGAGAAGACCAGTCTCCGGGGCTGACGAAAGAATATTTGCTCCGTGAAAAATATACCCCTCGCCGGGTATCTGACAAAGCCATCGACCACTTCCTTGGAATAGTCGCGGTAATGCAATCTTCTAGACTGAGTCTCTGGGCAATGAAATTTGGGACAATGACTATCACGTGGTTTCGTCCAAAAAATACAAAAAATTAAAATTGACCATTGTAGCGAGCGTTACTAAGTTTTTGCAAGTTTGTAAAAATAAATCATCAATTTCAGTTTCTTCTGGTTCAGTTTTTCATGAAATATATGATTTCGAATAAAACAGGAAACAATGACTTTGCAAAATTGTTTCTCTATTCTGGACCAAAAAAATGTGGACAAAAAAGTTTTTCGTCAAAGTTACAATAATTATTTTCTGTCCAGCGCGGTTAAAAAAAAATATCAATGACACATTGTCTTGGATTGCAGCTTTACGCGAATTATCCGGCCCGAGAGCGAAAATTAATGTTGGATCGTGTCTGTTGCATGCGCGTGAGTCGTTAACTCATGAAAGAAAAAAAACAACACGGAAATGGATAAGGTCCTGAGGCGTGCAAACATGATTTTGGTACGACCGTTCGAAGGTGAGCGATAACTTTATCGAGGAAGTTTCCGAGATGCTATAGGTCCGGGTGTGTTGACGAAGGGATCGAGGAACCGGCGTATGCAGCTGCTGTACCGAGTAGTGTATCTTTAGACTACACCGACCCGCCTCGGCTTCGTCGTGTGACGTCCCCGTCGGGCAAACACGGCTTCTTTGTGACAGTCGCGAGCTTTCATACCCGAAGCGAGAAACGTTTCTTCTCGTCGTCACGCAGTCCTATTTTTCGCGCCAACCGTAGGCGGTGTAAATGAAGAGTTTATTTTTAGATTTTTTTTCACCGTACGAAAGATTCGGGCATATTGTAATGCACGCTGTTCGTACAGAGCGAACCGCGGAGTCCGTAGACCTCGTTTCGTCTCTCGCAAGCTACAATGTTAGTTCTGTACGGAACGATTTAACTCCTAAGTGTACTTGCTGTTATTGCGAGCGAAAAGCTGAAAGAGGTTCTTCGCTCTATTATTATTCCGTTGCATGGACGAAGATTACACGGTTGCATGACGCATCGGAGAGTCTCAGAATCTTTTCTCGATGAAATAATGCAAAGCTTCTCAACTCGATCAAGGCTCCTCTTTGTCCGCTTTTCCAACGGCTCTCTCGACCTCATTTTTCATTCAAAAACGACAACTATTGACACTCGAACGAAATGAAAGCCGAGCTCGAAACAATGTAACGAAATTGTTCGCTGTAGGGTTCTACAGCTAACAATTCGAGTCTCACAAACCTCGAATCATTGTTTTTGTGTATCGAATATCTGGCTGGAAATTTTCATATATATATATATTTTATTTCAAGCTCACCTTTGTAATCAACCGTCTGGTTACTTTTCCCTGGTAAACATTATCATTTGTGCAACAGTCCCGCTTAACGTGTAACGGTAATTGGCTCGACTGTTATTTACATCACCGAAGCGTGTTTTATGCGCAGGAACGAGCCCAGCGTGCAGCGCGGGTAATCGTCCTGCAACCTATGTATGGATGTGTATATTTTTAGTAGTTACGTATTGTATGTTTCTCTCTTATTGTTCTCATTTTTGCTTCCTCATAAAGGAAATTTTGTTTTGGGGAAAAAAAATGTTGTTCGCTATTTTAATGAAAACGTATTCAGAATGTCTCAAAACATCGAAAAAATCACATTTCGAGAAAATGTCCGGATGTTTACTTTTCTTCTCGTATTCTTTCCCATTGTTATTTATTGGTCTTTTGATTTGTACACAAAAAAAATCGCTTGCGCTCCGCCAACGGAAAACATTTGTATTTCAATTCTATTTTCAATACTTACAATTCCATGAAACAAAGACGGCAAGACTGTCAAGGTGTCATGTTATCGTTTCAATGCTGTACGGAATTGTAAGAATTGAAAGTACCATTGAAATAACAATTTCTTCTTTGGCAGCCCGTAAGCGAATTTTACTGTCATGACATTTCTTTTTCAGCACATCCATTTTTGCGTTATCAGCTATGCTGGTGTTTCGATTTTGTATATTGTGGGATGGCGTTCTTAGAACGCTTACACCCCAGAACACGCAATAAACGGATCTATCTATCTAACTACGTAATTCTCGACACGTGAATATGCAGCGGCAGCACAGTGGCCCGCACGGCCACTGGATACGCCACTCGAGAATTTTCACGAGGGTGAAGTTGACCCCCGCCAGTCCGACGTTTGTAAAACGATCTTTTCATCGTGTCTGCAGTGTACAGCTTGTTCTCTGTCCTCTCCCGCGGTCCCCCTCTCTCCATCAGCCTCTTTCACTCTGAAAAATATCGTCCCCGGCGGATCCGCCGCCCGACACCACCGCGACGTAGTTTCTCAGGAAGATCTGTTGCTTCCTGTGCATCATTGTTCGCGCATGGCTCGAGGATCCTCTCTGTGCGCTCTCGAAGAAAGCCCTGACCCCGACAAAGACACAGCGGTGCTCGTGGATAAAAGATTTTTTTGGTACGAGCGAACTAGAGAGAAAGAAAAAAAGAAGACCTTGCACCGGCGCTCTACAAGCCTAGACGTACAGCGTCGATGCCGATAGTTTTGTAGAGCTTTACCGGGAAACGAAAATCACGAAATCTTTGTGAAAGAATCCAAGGTTATATTTCTTTTCATTGTACGGATGGACACGATAAACTGTGTAACTAGTGGAAGTATTTATTTCAACGGGTGTACGCTTTAGTCGGGACAAGCCCGCACGCCCAGCGTTCTTTCAATTAAGAGCTAATTGAAAGCCGAGGACGAGCGCGAAGGGTACGAGAGCGCTGCATTCGTTCACTAACAGTCTCTATTATGCTCGTGGTAATATTCTTTTCGAACACGCTACCAGTGTTTTGACCACTGCGGTTGAGCGATACACGCGGCCAATCGATCCCCGCGCTCGTCGGAATGACAATGATAATAATAATGGTCGGCCGATAAGCGGGAAATTCGAATATTCGGCTAGGATCGAGGATAGATACTGATTTAGAATAACATTCTGTTTTATTCGTGTCCTGGGGCAAATTAAACCATATTACAATAAAACAAATAAGCTGACGTAGCAAAAAATACAAGAATATAAAAGAATAAACATAACGAAAAGTTAAAAATGAAAATGGATGATGAATTAAAATGAAAATGTTTAAAAATGCATTATTGTTGCGACTCCACGATGCAGAAGCTCCCGTCACCCGAATCCCAGTACACGTGACATTATTTACAATAGTTATGTGTCATGCAACTTCGGACTCCGAGATTAGGTACATAAAAAATAAATGCGTGCGTGAAACATTCCACAACTTTTTCTTATCTCAACGGAACGACAATGAACGTAGATAGGCGCTTCTATCTGTGTGTGCCCAGTTAACACGATGTAAACAAAAAATTGATCCAGGGGCAATTTTTGGATCGACATTCTGTGCAGGAATTTCGAATGACAAAAAAAAAAAGAACAAGTTCCGTATTTTTACATTTTTTTATTAAATAAAATTTCGTAAAACATATCACGCCTATGTCAATTCTACGGATTTCCACGCTCGGCACACTCTACGCGGCCAAACTTCTCTTGCGCAATCTCCCTTCGTTTCGCAAATTATGCAATGACTTCTCTTTCTACCTCGCGTGGATAAAATCCATAATAAAAATAATCTCTTCGCGTGTCAAAGTTTGCAACATGAAACTGCGACAACAATGACCGACACGTGCGCGTGTATCGATGAATTTCCATCGTATTTTCTAACTCACCAAAATATTTATCTGGCTCGAGACCCGAATCCTTGTCGAGTCCGCAGATGACAAAATAATCCGCGAATCTCGTTGGATGTTGCACCGGACCGCGAAGTATTCCAATGCTTCCGTTCATCGTTACACATGTATCGTGAATTATTATGCGATCTAACACACTGATTTTAATCACCTCACTTTCACGTACGTAATTTACATATAAAACACATCTTAACAACTGTCATTTTCGACTCGCGCGAGAGGGAGCGAAACAACACAGCTGATGTTGACGCAAACGGGACGGACCTCGCTCTGAGAATAATTGATCTTTACTGGAGTAGCTTGAAGTTGGCTGCGCGCAAGGTCACCCGTCGTGAACGAGAGCGGTTCGACGAACGTGGCGCTACCTCGCGCCGAGATTGCGCCTGTCCAATCGAAACACCGACATTATCTGTGCACGAACTGAACAACCTTTCCACGGACAAATTATCTGGAATCTTAACGACGCACTATCCGTACGAACTGTACATTATTCGATAAAAAGATTATCTCGGTTACCGCTTCCTTAGGCTTAGATAGCCTCGGGCTCCCCGACCAGATAACTCGTCGGCTGTAATAACCGAACCGACTACGAGCTACCGTATAGCTTTATTATCTTTATCTTTCTATCAATCGTATTCAATGAATTTCAAGGTACGACTCTCCCTGCTATCGGGCCGACTCGCAGTGAAGCTGGGTTGAGCGTCCGACGGTTGTTTTGCAGGATTGTCGTCCAATAATAATATGTCCGTGCGTTGAGAAACATCGTAAGTTTGACATTGAATATTTCGACGAAGCCGCCAGCGATACAGTATTTGTTACGTCTGATTTTCGATCCTGTCAAAGTATTGATGTCCCGACGACGTGTGCTGCCGTGTCAAACCTTCGAACAATCGGCTATTGTTTTTGATAAATTTTTCGCCTGTTTATTATTTTTTGTTTTTACAGATTGTTCGAGCGGATATTCAAGGCCGAAAAATGTCGTCGGTACAGCGCGCGTTCGCTCACAAGCTGAGCAAGCAGCACGCCGCCGATGTCAGACGACAGATAGCCAATTCCACTTCATACTCGAGAGACCTGTCCAAAAGCGGAAGCAGCGTTTCAGGATTCTCCTCTACCGTAACATAAATTTTTATCCACTACTTGCCACACCCTGGTTTGCCACTATCAATTATGATTGTTTAGCTCGATTAGTAACGAAGCTTTTTTTTTGCAGATGTCGCTGTGCGAAGTATTGGAGCCCTTGGATTACGAGGACTTCCTGGTTCAACACCAGTCAGTCCTGGACAGAGACCCGTTGCGCACAATCCTGGATTTTCCTCCTGGAGACGTGGAATTGCGAGTCGTAAAGCGTAAAATTAGGACCGAAGAACCTATAGTTCCGCTTGAGTCGCTGTAAGCAGTTAATTGGAATTGATTGCCAAATTCCTGTGCATGTATCGTCTGTAATGCTGGCTAAAAGAACTTTTTTTCATTCAGCGACACTGTATTGCCGTACGTTAGAAGATGCATCGAAACCTTCACCTCCGATTGGGTGGTGGTGTACAGAAAATTCAAAGGCAGAGCCTCTCCCATAGCCAGGGACAGGTTGCTCCAGGACACGCCGAGGCAGGATTTCGAGGTCGACCAGGAGGACACAAATGGCTCCGGTTCGCCGAACGAGGAGGAGGATATGTCGAATTCTGGGGAAACACCGCGCGGTTCCTGGGCGAGTCTCGACCTGCGTCATTCCCAGCACGATCCGCTGCTCCCGGGTCTTCTCGATCGCGTCTGTCCCGAGACTATCGATCAGATGAACGAGCAAAAACGTCTTGAGGATCGTCAGGCACGTTTACTTAACGTCGACGATATTACAACGTAATTTTACCGTACATAATTAACGTGTAATTGAATTTTAGGAAGCGCTGTTTCCGTTGTACGCCCCGCCGACGTCGCCGGACGACGAGTGGCAAGAGATAAACCATGCCCCGGAGCCTTCGGAGCCGTTCGCTCACCGAGTCCTCGTAAAGTGCCTCCAGCTTAAGCTCGATTTGGAGGTCGAGCCAATTTTCGCCTGCCTCGCTCTCTACGACGCGAAAGAGAAGAAGAAGGTGTCGGAAAATTTTTATGTCGACATGAATCCCGAGGGCTTAAAGCGGATGCTCGAGACTCACATAGCGTACAGCGACACGAGTACGCTGGCGCGTAGCTGTGTCCTGAGCATCAGCAAGCCGAGCCCCGACCTCTTTCTCGTCGTCAGACTCGAAAAGGTGCTTCAAGGCGATATTTCGGAGTGCGCTGAGCCTTATCTTCGCGACGACAAGAACAAGGATAAGGTAAGATATTACAATGTTCACGGGAGTTTGTACTGAGCGAAATTTATCGACATATTCATGTAAGTTAAGAATTTATTATTCATCAGGTAAAAGCTGCCGCGGCTATGGCTTGCGAGCGTCTGGGGCGTTACAGAATGCCTCTGGCATGGACGGCCATTCACCTCTCGGGCGTTATCGGAGGCGGCGGCGACACGGATAGCACCGGAAGTGCCGGATCTCTGGACAGAAAATCGGGTGGTCTGGAACAGTGGCGAAAGAAAGTCGAGCAACCGACGAGAAGGGGCTCACTGGAACGACGAAGTTCCGACAAGAGACGAAGCTGGTCGCCGGACGATTTTGCAAACTGCCTCGACAGCTTTCGTCCGATAACCCTGACGGTATCGAGTTTCTTCAAGCAGGAGAGCGAACGTCTCAGGGACGAGGATCTGTACAAGCTTTTGGTTGAGCTGAGACGGCCGGGCTCCAATCTGAAACGACTCAAGTGCCTTCCGGGTATCCTCAAGCTCGATCTCAGTCCTAGACCCGACGAATTGCCGAGATGCTTGGATCCCGATTTGAGAAGACTCTCGCCCTATCCGGACGAGAAAAATCGACCGGTGAAGGAAATTCTTGAATTTCCAAGCGAAGTAGTATCGCCGGATCTGACTTATCGCAATTTACTGTACGTCTATCCGAAAGAGGCGAACTTCAGCTCGAGAACCGGATCGGCGCGTAACATAGCGGTGAGGATCCAATTGATGGGCGGCGAACAGGAAGCCGACGCGCTCACCGCTATTTTCGGTAGATCGTCCTGTCCCGAAATGACCCACGAGAGCTTTACGTCAGTCTCTTATCACAACAAAAATCCGAGTTTCTACGACGAGGTCAAGATGCGACTTCCCGCCGACCTGAGCGCCAAGCATCATTTGCTGTTCACCTTCTACCACATAAGCTGCCAGAAGAAAGCGGAGCAACCGAACGTCGAGACGGCAGTTGCCTACACGGTAAAATATCCCAAATCGCGATATACGCCCCAATGGAATCATCATGCATGCGATAACGTATTCTCTCTTCTGATTAAAAATCAGTGGCTGCCACTTCTGAGGGATGGTCATCTACAATCCGGAGAATTCAATCTGCCGGCTATGCTCGATCCACCGCCAGCAAATTATTCGTACATCGCGCCTGACGTCCTATTACCCGGAACTAGATGGGTCGATGCGCACAGAGGTGTTTTCACCGTCATACTGGAACCGGTCTCGAGTGTACATGCTCAAGACAAGTACATCGACAGGTACTGTATCGACCTCGTTCCGTATAAAACAAAAAAAATACTGACGAATTATGTTACTTAAAATAACGAACTTCTCATAAAATTCTCATTCACAGATTTCTATCGCTGTGCGGTTCACTGGAAACAGGTCAGGTACCCCCTCGAATAGGCGAGGCTGGTATGGAGTCCGAGTTAAAATCTGCCCTTTTGGAACTCGCCAGAGCATCTCACAGCGCTCTCGTTCGTTCGCTTCCGCAGTTATTCGATCAGCTTGTGTCCCTGCTCGTTCGTCCACCGACGTTGCCCTCCCAGCCTTTGAACGTTGCGGCGACGGTTTTCGAAGCTCTTGGGCTTTTGGTACGAAACATAACTAACTTGCCCGACGGTCAATTGGACGCGCACGGTCGTCATGCTCTTCTCGCTACCTACACTGCTTATCAATGCTCTCTACCGACGATGTCCCAAACGCCGGGTGTTATCCGCGCGCAGAGCAATCCCGACTTACCGGTCGAGGACTTGGAAATGGAGATTCATTCTCGTGGCTTGGACAGGACCGCCTCAATGCGACAGGAGTCTCCGTCGATAAACAGTTCGCCAGCCAGGAGGCTCCTGCACGAGGAGCTCGCTTTGCACTGGGTCGTGTCGACCGGCCAGGCACGAGAACTCGCCATAATACATTCGTGGTTCTTTCTCGAACTGATCGTTCGCTCGATGGTCGTCCATCTGTCGGAGATCGGTGCCCTCGAGTCGATGAGAAAGTCACGTTTTTCGCCCCAATTCAGCGACGACGTGGCAACGCTGACCGCGGCCCTGACGTCCGAAGTGATAAATCGCTGCGGCAAGGACGGCAGAGTGGCATCGAATTTGATCTCGAGCCTCGGCAACTTCCTCTCGGATTTGCTATCGGTGATGGACCGGGGTTTCGTGTTGTCTCTCGTTCGAGCGACTTGCTGCTCGTTGGCTGATGCCTCGATGCACGTGCCAGACTCGGCCGCTCTGTTCGCACTGAAATTGGATCTCGTGCGTACGGTCTGCTCTCACGAGCACTACGTAGCTCTGAATCTTCCGTTCGGCACGGGTTACACTTCCGGTTCCGCCCCCGCCTCCCCCAGTCCGTCGACCGGTAGCTCAGGGAGTTTAATATCGACCCTCGTACCGGGCGAACGCGCGAGATTTTCCGAACTGAGCCAAGAATTTCGCCAGCAACATTTCCTCGTCGGTTTGGTTCTGTCGGATCTCTCGAACACATTGGAGATACCGAATGCCATGCTACAGAACAAAGCTATCGGCACGGTCAGATATCTTATGGGCTCTCATGACGTCGATCCTAGATATACAGATTCGTCGGCAAAGGCGAGAGTGGCCGCTCTGTATCTGCCCCTCTTGAATATATTGATGGACGCCCTGCCGCAGCTCTATCACTGGGACTCGAAGGACAAAAGCGTTTATCCCGACGAGACGGCCTCGATAACGCAATCAGTCGCATTGGCGATAGCCGGGGGAGCTTCGACCGAAATAGCCGGCTCGCAGTGTCGCGTTTCGCTCAGTTCCGAAGCTACGAGACATCTTTTGATGTGCTTCCTCTGGCTACTCAAAGGACTCGAACGCTCGGCGCTCGCTCAATGGTGCTCCGAATTGAGCGCCCGAAGAGTTCTGAGTCTTCTGCAAGTATTGAACATAGCGACAGCGGCGTTCGAATACAAGGGGAAAAAAGCGCTGAAGAGATTGCCGCCCCAAGCAGCGGCCACAAGCGACATTAGATCGAGACTCGAGGATGTTATTCTAGGACAGGGAAGCGCCAGGAGCGAAATGATGCTGCGGAGGAAGGAGAGAATAACCGGTGACAAACTCAGGTGGAGGAAAGATCAGATGCCTTATCGGTGAGTCGTCGTATTTATTTCATAATTCTTTTTATAATAATTTAAATTATTATCTATACATTCGGTTGATGAGGTTTGGTAGAATTGGACATTGACGGAAATTCCTGTATGCCAAATTTGTAGCCTCGTGGAAAGGAATGTGATTTACTGATTTTATTCATTTCTTTTTTTTTTTTGTAATTCGTTATTAGAGCGAACGAACAGCCCGAGGGTCGAGCCGTGGAACAGGACGCGCACATCGAGGGCGCCCTCGCGGCCGAGGCATCTCTAGTGGTTCTCGATAGTTTGGAATCTGTGGTGCAGGCAGACGGTGGCGGAGGTGAGTCGAAAACCTACGTACCGTATCGACTGTGCACGTAAACTTTGCGAGTACCTATTAATCGGGCGGTTATAATTGACCCAAATTTGTCAGGAGCGGTAGTAGGCGCTGTGCTCAAGGTTCTTCTCCGGGCATTGGCGAGAAATCAGAGCACCTCAGTGCTCCAACATATGTTCAACACTCAGCGAGCTCTCGTTTTCAAGTACCACAGCGCGCTGTTCGACGAGGAGAGCGAACGATGCGGCGATCTTTGTCTCACTCTGCTTACACGGTGCAGCTCGCCACTGAGCGCGATCAGAAGTCACGCCGCCGCCAGTCTCTATTTGCTCATGCGACAGAACTTCGAAATTGGCAACGTGAGTTCTTCTTCGATCTTCAAAGGTGCAACGGAGGAACTTATTTTTTCCTATTCGATGATTCCACTGGACTGATTCGCGTTTACAGAATTTCGCGAGGGTCAAGATGCAAGTTACGACGTCGCTGTCGGCTCTCGTCGGACGCGGCAGAGCTCCGAGCGAAGGAGCACTCAGACGGGCTCTGAAAACTGTTCTCGTTTACGCGGAGAGAGACACCGAACTCGCTGATACGAGCTTTCCGGAACAAGTCAAGGATCTTCTTTTCAATCTTCACATGATACTTTCCGATACCGTAAAGATGAAGGAATTCCAGGAAGATCCTGAAATGTTGCTCGACCTCATGTACAGGTAAACTACGAGCATCTCCCGTAGACCGGCTCGGTCAACTCTCGAGTGGCTCATTAATGTACCTCTTACTTTCATTACGTAGAATCGCGAAGGGTTACCAGGGATCACCAGACCTGAGATTGACGTGGCTCGCAAATATGGCTCAGCAGCACATGGAGCGAAAGAATCACACAGAAGCAGCGATGTGTTTGGTCCACAGTGCAGCTCTCGTTGCGGAATATTTGCATCTCTTGGAGCCCGGTGGTGGAGGACGTCCCATAGGCGCCGTGGCTCTGAGCCCTGTATCACCGAACGCTCTCGAGGAAAGTGCAGTCGGCGATGACGTGCTGGCCAGACGAGAAGAGGGCCTTTGCCTCGGTCCCGACTTTTCCGAGAGCGGTTTAGCGGGACTGCTCGAGCACGCGGCAAGCTCTTTCCACGCTGCCGGCATGTACGAGGCTATTCCGGACGTTTATCGAGTTCTATTGCCGATCGCTGAAGCTGCCCACGATTACAAAAAATTGGCGAATATTCACGGGTACGATTGATTTTTTTTTCTCTATTTCTATCAGCCCCGATGTAATCGTCTCGTGGATATTTCCGTTGCAGAAAACTTCACGAGGCTTACACGCGCGTCGACCAGCTCGCCGGCAAGCGTGTCTTCGGCACGTACTTCAGGGTGGGCTTTTACGGCGCTCGCTTCGGCGATCTCGCCGGCGAGGAGTTTGTCTATAAGGAGCCGACGTTGACCAAGCTGCCGGAGATATTTTCTCGTCTGGAGAATTTTTACGCCGAGAGATTCGGCACGGAGAATATAGTTATAATAAAAGATTCGAATCCCGTTGATCCGAGCAAGCTCGAGACCGACAAGGCCTACGTGCAGATAACTTACGTCGAGCCGTACTTCGAGCCTCACGAGCTGAGGCACCGACCGGCCGTTTTTCATCGAAACTTCAACATAAGTGAGTAACACCTTAATTGTCATCCGTACCGTGAAAACTTAGGTCTCTAACTGTTTGTGCTCGTATTTTCTCCCGCAGAACGATTTATTTACGCAACTCCTTTCACACCGGGCGGCAAAGCTCACGGCGAACTTCGGGAACAGTGCAAACGCAAGACTATTCTAACTGTCGCCACGCATTTCCCTTATTTGAAGACGAGAATACGGGTCGTAGCGAGAAAGCAGATCGTACTGAGTCCGATAGAGGTCGCCATCGAGGACATACAGAAGAAAACTGCTGAAGTCGCAGCTGCCACCGCTCAGGAACCGCCCGACGCGAAGATGCTGCAAATGGTTCTTCAAGGCTGCATCGGTACAACGGTCAATCAAGGACCGGCCGAGGTCGCCGTGGTGTTTCTCTCCGGCGTTCGTGAGCAAAATGCTCAACCGTCCCGACTTCAGCACAAGCTGCGTCTCTGCTTCAAGGATTTTTCGAAAAAATGCCTGGACGCTCTGCGTCGTAACAAAAATCTCATCGGTCCCGATCAGCGAGATTATCAGCGAGAGTTGGAGAGAAATTATCAGAGATTGACCGAACGTCTCGCGCCTCTCATAGTGTGGCGGTAATTATTATTAAAAGATGTTCTCTCGCAAGTTGATAAATTGCATCACTCGACGATTGACGATTACCAAAGACCCTTAGCTATTCAAGCGCACGCATGTAAACAAAATAATATTAGTACTCGGTTAATTATATACTCTATCCAAGAAAATCCATGATTTACTCGAATGATAGCTTATATTATATATATATACGGACACAACTAAAACTGAAATATTTATGTATTCCCTATTTATACAGACAACTGTATTTTTTTACTCGGAACGAGTAATTTTTTTTTTACTTCGTCCGTGATCTCCAGCGCGAATACATCGAAGAGTGATAACTCTAGTAACGCATCCTCGAGATCTTATTACATAGGTACTTAACTGTACGTGATACGTAGTATTATAGGGTAACGAAGTTTATCGATAACTTTTTTTTATTGATCGAACGATGCTAAATATATATATATATATGACAATTTTACACGTCCACCACTGGTTCTTTATTTGCAACAATATACGGAAACAAGAATTTCGCGCAATAGTTCGGATACTAGAAACTTTATTCGAACCGGCGGCGATTCGGATAAGTGAGGGTTGGGTAAACCGAGGTCCTACTGTACTTTCCCTTCCGTTGCAAAATCCAAGATCAAAGGTTGTTTTCCAAAGCTTTTGTTTCATCGTCGTTGCAGACGTTAAATAGAAGATTTACAATTAGTGAAATGATACAACGATACTGTCGACAAATTGTTCGCTTGCAAGTTTACCGATCAAACGGTACAAACGCAGCTGACCAGTGTGCAAATTGTTGGCCCTCCAATTGACTGTGCGGGTTACCGGGAGTCTCATGAAACTTCGTCCAACTCCGATAGTTATCGGACGGATAGTTCGAACCAACAGTTGTGACCGCAGGCCGACAGTGGGAAAACGGACCGGCAAAGCGCGTGGGACTTTGTCTCGAGTTAATTTTGTTATTACAAAGATCGTTCGAGTGCGGACTACAATGGCATACGAAATAATCGAAACCGCATCGGTTTAGTAAGGTTTTACCCATACATTAAACCTATTACCGTGAACATCCAACGTTTCGTCGAACAGTACTCTGCGACAACAATACCCGGAACTCTATCTAATTAGGTTAATGCTCTCTCTCTCCCCGGATTCTCGAGAGTGCATTCACGAGGCAAGCTCCTCCCGCAATTTCCATTGTTGACGGTAACCCTCGAGCTACGCTATATACATTGCGTACACGTTATACTCCTTTCACCTTTCTCTCTCGCCCTCAAACCCCCTTACGTTTACGACGCAGGGAGTGTTTTCCTCTTTGCTTTATTTTTGTTCTCTGTCGCTCCGTCTTCGCCACGGCGCATCCGTTTCTAGGCTTTCAGCGACTCGGCCAGCTGCTTTGGTGCTTGGACGAAAAAGAAACAAAAAAAACATCTCTCCAGCGACTGTGTTTGCCTGGTGGCAGAGACAACTGGGAAAACTGCTTCGTTTTACTACCAACCTCACAACGTGATCCGATTCGAAGATTGCGAAGTGTTTTTTTTTCTTTGTCCCACTGCGTCTCCCACGGTGGCCGGTCGCGTCTTTAGTCGTCGTTCGCTCGCGCACTGGCAAAGTACCTCGTTATGAAAGAAAAACATCGGGAGACACCCCGGAAGCATCATAGCCACCGCACTCGCGACTCGCTTGTTCCATCAAAGACACGATTCTCGTATTGCAACGAGGAAAAGACATTGGTTCGTAGCGGCGATAACAAGGCTTCATTGTACTGCCGACGAGAACGGCGAAGGGGGGGGGGGGAGAGAGAAAAAAGTCTCGACGACTGATTGCTTTCCATCTTGGAAAACTGATGAGACTTTGCGAAACTCGGGCGACCGAGGAGCCTCTCGCCTCCATTTGCTGTTGCAAGAGAATCGTCGAACTTCTTTTTTTCGAGAGTGTCTCGCGCAAAGCTCATTCTTCGTGCACGACGAAAATTATAATGATGGAACGTAAATTATTCGCGAAATATGTGAAAAAGATTGCGCTCTCGTCGACGAGAACATTCGAAGAGCTTCGGATAATACGTTCTCGAACGAAAAATATACATTAATCATGACATAACGATGATAAAGTGAAAGCTGCAATCCGATTATTGCCTCTCGGTACGTTTTTTTAAATTTTCTTATGTACGTTGCGTACATTCGTGAGCGGTGATAAATTTTTTTGTTCCCGAAACGAGATTCCACGACGCGACGGAAATCGACGTGAGGGATAGGGTACGATAAAGGGAATAGCTCGGAAGTTTCTTTTTATTCTCTTCCACCAAGTCATTCAAGCTTCGCTTCGTATGCGTTATTTTTCTCCTTTTTCTTTTTCCTTTGTTTTTTTTTCTTCATCCGTTTTTCAACGTGTAGCTAGGCGTTCGATAGACGCACGGTAACGCGAAAAAGTTCCTCTTACCCGTGTTTATTTTATCCACGGCCCATTTAACTCTCAAATGCGAAAATGATTTTCCTCTGTTTCACTCGGCCCCGCGATTCCCCATGGAGTTCCACTTTCTTTTATTCATTTCCCGATTCGACGACCAAAGAGCACTAGACGGCGGCGAGGGGGGGGGGGCAAATCCTGCTTTCCGTTTCGTCCCGCTTCGCCGAAAAATCAGATGAGAGCCGATGGTATTAGAATCCTGAGAGTATTCACTTGGCTATCATTCGGGTCACCGAGTTTCGAGGATTCCTCATCTCGGATCTACTTCGATCCGGACAGCCTGCAATCCGGCTATCTGAGGAATTCTAATCAGTGGAAATCACCTCCCATCCGTCGGTATACCCGGGGTAGAGTGAAGACTCACCAATGAACAAACCTTTAAGGAGTTTCCTGCTTCTATTATCATATATAGTATATTATCATATATTATAATATACTACAGCCGGCAGTAGTAATATGATTATAATGTCTACACTTACTTTTTCTTATAATATTTGAAGGGCAGCCGTTGTCCGAATACTTCTACTTACAGTTATTATTATTATTATTATTATTAGTATTGGTTATGTTGATTCGCGCGCTTGCAGTTTCTGTGCGAATGTCCAATGGACACGAACTTTATTATTACAAATAATACTAGTATTATAATTATCATACTACGAAAAATGCAGGCACAGTCTCGAAAATGGTGATTCAGAGTACTCGAGCTTAAAAAAACAATATTCTTTCAGCGATCCATCCGAACTACTCCGCCAGAGTCGGTGATCTAGCACACCCGGTCGTTCCGGCTGTATCGTCGCGCATTGCATATGAACGCGAGCCCAGGCGTATATCAAAATTTACTGCAAAGTAATCTTCCGAGACGTTGGACCTCTCAGACGTTTGGGACGTTCGTTGAGTAACGACATTTTCCGGGTCTCGACAGGACGTCGAGGGTATTCTCGTGGGCCGGCGGTGTGGGGCACGGGTGCGAGGGTTGATCGTAAAGTCCGTTCCCAATGGGCGTACCCGAGGAAGCCGCGGGATGCAGAGAGGCACGAAGGCCGAACGAGACGCGGAGTTACGATCACGCGTGCGACACGCGTGGCCCGTGGTACCCGTCTCTTGCTCCTCGGAGAAGGCGCTCTCGGGGATGAGGTACGCCGAGGGGAAATTTTACACGGCGAGAGAGCCTCCCATATATACATATATATATAAACATATATGTAGCCACTGGTGACTGAGAAATGTCGCATATACATATCTCCATCTACTGTACGTTTCACCTACAGACTATAGTTATAGCTATATATATATATGCCGTTGCATAAACGACAGAACGGAAAATACGCCCAACGTGAGGTACGCTATACGAGTTTACGTGCAGAGGGAATATCAAGAAGGCGACTGTAAAGTATACTCGTGGGTACTTCCCGACTACGGTACCAATGTATGAATGCAGTATACAAGTGTAAGAGCCCCTAGAGAGATCGACGTCCGAGCTAATCACTATCTGGTATCGGTCTAGAGCGATAGCGGGGCAAAATGCATCCATTTTTTTACCTTTCATGGGCAGGACGCGAAAAAAGGAGTTTCATCTCGAATAGTCGGCACTGGTCCGTTTTGCCCCGTGGTCCATTTTACCCCCTACCGTACTTCACAATGTGCTTCAGTAATGCAGTGCACCGAAATAGACCTGTGACCAAAGTTTTCGGGGCGAAGGTTACGTGCAGAGAGAATATCAAGAAGGTTATAGAAGTTTACCTGTCGGTACTTCCCGACTGCGGTACCGAAGTATAAATGCAGTATACAAGTGTAAAACGCCCCTAGAGAGATCGGCGTCGAAGGCTGCGACAGTGAGAACACTTTGAACATATTGTTGAACACGATGCGACCTTTAGTCCGAGCTAATCGCTATCCCATATCGGGGTATAGAGCGATAGCGGGGCAAAACGGAGCCATTTTTACCGACCATGCGCAGGATGCGAAGAAAGGACTCTCATCTCGGATGGTCGCACACTGGTCCGTTTTGCCCCGGTGGTCCATTTTACCCCATACAGTACGTCGCAATGTGCTTCACTAATGCAATGCGCCGAAATAGAGCTGTGAACAAAGGCCTCGGGATGGAGGTGCGCTGAGAGCGAACGAGGGAGGAATGCGAAGAAGCGAAGCGCCCGATATAGTAAGCGCGCAGGTGGAGAGGACAAGAGCGGATAAGGACGAGAGGAACTCGGCGCTTGCGAGGCGGGTGTCTC
Source organism: Ichneumoninae sp. B BG-2022a (assembly GCA_030522725.1). Classification (NCBI taxonomy): domain Eukaryota; kingdom Metazoa; phylum Arthropoda; class Insecta; order Hymenoptera; family Ichneumonidae; species Ichneumoninae sp. B BG-2022a. The sequence continues at coordinate 13,266 of JAPYZD010000337.1, read as the reverse complement.
TCTCGATTCGCGAGGATATCCTCGTACGCTTTTCCGTGAGAGGAGCGAGGGATCGTAAAGACGTTCGACTTCGTGGAAGAGGGTGGAAGCTTCGAGGGTCGAGAGCAACGGTTCGCACTTGGTTCCTTGGCTCGGCTCTTCTTCGGGTCTTCGCCCGGTGTACGGGACAGCGAGTCTCCTGGGCTTGTATACGAGCCCACGCGACTCTTCGGTCTTAACGTACGAGACAGCGTTTAAACATTTAGGAGCATACACTGTAGGGCCATAGTTTACTCTCTCTCGTATACTTCGGGCGGAGTGTACTCACACCGTGACACCGGAGCATGCACGCCGTACGTACGTATACGCGATGTCTGTGCCCACATACGTGATGGAAATTCACGTATGGGCATCCACGTCCGAGACGCCTAAGTAAAGACGGTGAAACGTACGGATGGAGGACGCTTTGATAGAGCTACTCTCACGACGAAAGGGGTATTAACCCCCTTTGGTGGGCAATGGTAGCTAAAACCGCCGGTATGTAGGAGAAGACCCATCTTACTTGGGCTTTTATAGAGAAGTGTCTACAAAAAAGTAAGAAGCCGTGAAACCGTGGAATTACAAGAATCGCCAGGCGAACGAAGAACGAGTTTTTTATGTTTTAAAAAAGTCTGTTCGATGAATCTATCGAGTTATCTGTTATAGCTAAACTACCGGAATTGATGATCGTTGAACAGCAAAAAAAAAATTATTTATTTTTTAACGCAGACACAAAGGAGAAGGATAAAAATTCTCACCACGGAATTTCGAGCTGCATCGTACTGCGCTATAAATATCCCAATACCGTTTAGGTGGAGTAACCCTCGTAATGGTCGGACACTAATGTTCTGCCGTGTGTTACAACTGCAGCTCACAGAGTCTCGACGCCGATTGCAGCGTACATTGGTTGGACAACGACAACGTCGACGTTCGACACCGGTACGAAGATTACCTTTGCGTTGCGGCAGCTTCGGCGTCGAGCTCGTCGCACGGTCGTCGGGTTGAACTCGTGATGCAAGGTATTAGCGCGCCGGAGTACATACACCTCGGCGAGCGACAGTAGTGAAACTCGATCGCCAGTCGGCCAGTAGAGAAGGTCCTCTCGTAGCCGGACACCGTAACGGTCGGCTTCTGTTTTCCTCTGGTCACCGGGATCAGCTTCGCCAGTCTCGATGGCCCGACCGCGCTATCTCGAATATCTCTCGCCCTTCCGAGTCCTCAAATCCCCGCTTCTATATCTACCTACATACTGCAAACGCTGCGTAACATTACTTCTGCAAGTACGAACGGTTATATTTCGACACCCGTTACTTCGGGAGCACTTCGTTACCCTGCACGACGACGGCGACGACGACGACATCCGACTTGCCTGGGGATTAGGTTTGCCGAGAGTTTGGAAGGAGATGACAGCGGGGCGGGAGGAAGAACGGAGGGCGTAGTCGTCGTTCTTGTTCCCGAGGAGTTGGTGTTTCGGCTTGCCTTCCGTTTCGGTGGGAGCTCCGGGTTTGCGTATGTGTGTGTGGGCGGGTGGATCGGGTCGGCCCTGAGCTCCTTCAGCACCTTCCTATTGCTTACCTCCCGTATACCGACTGTTACGTACCGTTTCTATATGCATACGTGTTTCCTTTACGCTTCAGCGGTTTTCCCCATTGAAGCTTCCCTTTCTATCCCTGAATAACGACTATCTCAACATTCCAGGACTGGTTTCGGGATTTAATCATTCGGTTCTGTGACGAGGGAAATCGTCAGAGAAATCGCACTTGCGTCAAAGGACTCGGCGAACGTTGGTGCTCCTGCCCCCTCCCCTTCGTGTACCTATTCGAAGATTCATCAAATTCGACCTCGGGATGCTTCGATGCGACCCGAAATGATGGCACTGAAGTAAATACGTTTCATTTAATCACATAGAAGCGGTAGTCGAGTAAGTACGTTGGATTCGATCGTTCCGTGCACCTGAATATATGTAATTGCAATTAGGGTAAGGCAGGGTGATGAGGACACAATTTTTTTAATAATTAAAATTTGAGGTTTGGCGATTTGACAAACCTTTAATTTTTGGTCGTAACCAACTCTAGAAACACCGAACTGAAGTAATTCACTCAGAACTTTCGATATTTTTGATGTTTGCGTTAATTGCAGCTCTATAAATAAATATTTGCGATCGGCCGTATCACCCGAACACTACGGGTGATATGGCCGTAGAAATGGTAGTCGATTAGGACTACAGCATAGAGGGATTGCACAAAACATGACTTAGTATATTTTATGTTCTCACTACCGGAAGACTATAATTACCTCCGTCAAATGTTTCAGATGCCAACCTAAAAAAAAACGGTTTTGTTAGCCATATCACCCGCAATATGCGGAGGATATGGCCACATTGTACATTATATCGACCTTTGTACATACAATCTTACAATTTTCGTTGTAATTATATTATATCTAGATATACTAAAAAAAACTGTGCAAACAGCAGTGCCATTCGTTTGTTACGGTACAAGATATTATGATTGGCCATATCACCCGTGCTGGCATATCACACTGATTTACCCTAAAACATGATATTTTAATTAGCGACATTTTTTTTCGCAGTATCTTGAGGGCATGTGGAACACCGCGGTCGGTATTAAAAATTGTAATGGCATTTTTTAAAACTATTGTAACGAATATCGCACTCCCGATAGGATAGACGATTTATCGATCGTTGAGCGGTCACGACGAGCCTCTCCACCAGCATGACATTTGACGGACGAACAAACGGTCGATTTCACACCCATAGATTGCGATTTCCTATTCGGCGAATAAACATCCCGCTTCTCGTACGGGTTAGTGTAAAAAGTTTTAACGATCGATATGTGCAACAGCCGATATTTTTTAATGGAAAATAATGAACGCCGAAATGTATAGCGACCTGTTTTCTGAGAGTCTTTAAGAAGTAAATAACAATTGAGAATATAAATGTATGGAAATAAACCATACATTTATGGCTCGTCATACCATAATAAACTATATATGGCCGTCTTTAACCCCCACTCGTAGAACTGTTGCATCGGGAAGCTATTTCCGTTCGAAGTGGCTAAACGTCCGACTAAGGACGAATATGAAAAAATTATTCATTCGACCTACGGACGACTATGGAAATATAATTCGTCCGATTAACCTATATTTCACGTAATTTCAGCAGCGCCAAATTTTTCGTCCCATTTCCATTGGTCGGATGAATACTCTTTTTTTTTTTTTAATTCTATTTTTTTTTTGTTTTTTTTTTGCATTTTCGAAATGTTCCCTATCATATTTGTGATTAGCAGGTTAAAATACGTTAGTATATCAAATGTCAGGTCGATCGGAGGTATGCGCTTTTCGGAAGTTTATCCTCTGGGGATATTTTTTAGGGGTTAATCTAAAATAAGCCAATTATCAAAGTAGTTTTATATTATGCATTTGAAAAAGCCCGGCGAGTCGATTGATTAATTTCAGTGTCGCATATATTTTCAGCGCTATTATCGACCCCTCGGACGAATAATATTTTCTTAATCATCCGACTAAGGACTAAGAGCGCGGAACCCGAACTCCGATCATCGGATGAATAATATTCTCTTAATCGTCCGACGACGGACCTCGAGCGCGAAACCCGAAGTCCGATCATCGGACGAATAATATTTTTTTAATCGTTAAATCATTAAATTTTTTATTAGCGTCCCGAGTGTACCGTCCACGTGCCGGGAATCCCGTCGCGCGGAGTCATACATATCCATGAATCCAACGTCAGTTCGGGCGCGTTCCCGTTTGCCGATGTACTTTTCGTGAGAAGGTTCTCGCTCGGCGCTTAGTCCGCATTTTCGTTTCGTCCGACGAGGGTGCGGCTGAACTCCTGTCGAGGAAATTCGGTGGAAAATGTGGTGGGAGAGCGAGAGGGCGAAAGGACGAAACAACCGTGGCAGAGACGGACAGGAGTACGGTACGAGGGTACGGCAGGAGAAACGCCACGGAAAATAGAGGCATTCCCGTGTTTGTCCTGTCTTATTAATGTACAGGGTGGAGAACGTCAGCGCCGAGGAAACTAGCTACGGGGGTTGCGCCGGCCAATATGAAAGAAGCCCGGTTAAATGAGAAGGCGAAATTGGGATAAAGGATCAGGGCAGGTTTGCGAAACGCTGATTAAATATATGAAGAATGGAGTCTCCCCCTCCTCACGGAGGGACAAAGAGGAATTTCGGTCCTCGGTGTACATCGGGGAGAGTGCACACCTCCGCGCTCTCGTTTCCCGGTTGCGCGGGGTTAGATTTTCCAAAAGTCATCCACGAGAGAGGAGGAGATCGAGGCGGATTGCCCTCGTCCCTGACGCGGTACGATTTCCTTGTTTAATTTATTTCGACTGGCTAGGATCGGTGGCATTAAGCCGCTTTACCGCGAGATTCCTGCTACGGTGTCCTCTCCGCAGGTTTGCTTTTTCTCCCTCCGTTGCTCGTCCCCGACGTTCTCGTATCTCTCGCTCAACGTTTCTGTCCCGGTCTTTCCATCCCCGCTCGAGCACGGCATGATTCTCCTTTTTCTTCCCCACCCGCTCGTCCACCAGCCCCCTCGTCCTCGCGCGCTCACCTCGTTCTTCTTCCTATTTGCCTTGCATTTGTCACGAGACTTTGCCCCTCGTGTTCGCGTTCCATCCTCGGCGGCGAAAGAGGAACGAAGGGTACAAAGTTTCTTCTATATCTCTCGTTCCTTCGTTCGAAAGTTTCCTCACTCGCGTTTTACTTTGCACATCGCGGCTCTGCCCGTGGCTCGCTCACACCGGTCTCTGTGCGAATAAAAAGTATAAACCAACGGCATGTTGGTTTATACTTTTTTATTCCACCATGGGTTACGTCGGTCGGCGATCTGCGCGTTTCGGGAGGGTGGGGCGTTTATGTGGGTCACTGGGTCGTCGGAATTAATAAAGACATTAAACTCGTAGGGATCGAAATTTCGAGAGGACTCCGAAGTATTTCGGATTATCCGCATCGATTCTCGACGATACACGAACAAGTTTGTTTCGGACGAACGACTCTTGGTCAGCGCTCCGATTTCACGAGTATATTTTTTTCACCGAGCCCAGCGACAGGCAACTAATAAAACCGAGCATTTCTTTTTTTTTTCGTTCTGAAAAAATTGTCCGCTAAATTTAACTCGTCGATAATGTTTTTTGCGAAAAGTCGATGGAAAAATGAGAAAGGGCCGGGGCTTCGTTCGGATAATTTCGCAAGTGTAATTTTAATATCTCTTCGGCCGATATTGCATACCGATATTAACGTTCGACGGTTAATAATCGACATTCGGCAGAACGGTACTGCACGAAATCGAGGCTGCTGTGGTTTTCGATTATCGCGATTTATCATCGGCTCAGTTATTCTCGTACGCGAACAGGTTCGGCCTAGTTCCATACATACATATATGTACCTATAACGGCGGTACAGGAGAGCGAGCGATGAACGTCACTTACAGAGGCCGATGCACAGCCGGAGCTCGAAAATCGGCCGATCCAGTACGAGCTTCTATTTGAAGGGTCTCGCGTGTTAATTAACCGAATCATCGACGCCGGCGGTGGACGAGCGTTGTACGCCGTTAAAAGGAAAAATTATTGAGTCGCGGATGGCGTGGCGTCGAGCGGCAGTGGAACCGACGGACAGGCGGACTGCAATGGTTTAATAGAAGCGGCGCGGATGAGGGGCGGTGGAGAGGTAACAGATTTCCCGCTCGGTGAGATATTCCAGCAGCGCGAGCTGTAAAGCGCCCGCAGTAATTTTCTGATCGAATTATCTTCGCATTCATAATTATAATCCTCGCGTTCGATAATTCCTGTACAAGCCAGCCCACTGAGGGAAAGAGTAGTCGGTCGATAATTCTGACACTCGTGTATTCACGCCGTTGATATAGCGAGCCAGACTAGACAACGCTGAAAGGGATAGAAAAATCGGGTTCATGTGATTTATAAAGTATAAAAAAAATTTAATAGTTTCGGAGCGAAAGTGGTGAATATGGACCTTTGAGTGCAGCGCTGATTTCATTGGAGATATACGTGGTTCATATTCACCACTTTTAATCCAATGATACTTTTTGGGCAAAATTCTCCACAGAATAATTTCTCTCGTGACTTAATAGTCGTCTGACACTCTTCACTGTAAAAGTTACTGACAAATGCTGACAAAAATGCATTTTTGAAATCATTTTTTACGGGCGACGAAATTCGGATCGATATCGTAAACTTTTGACGCGCCAAAATATTTATGTACATTAATATTTTGATATTGTGCAAAATATTTATGTAAATAAAATTGAATAGATCAAAGCCCCCGAGGCACCGTAAAAGCAATGTAATGAACCAGCGTAGACCCGACCGAGACAGGATGTTTCATATTTACGCGGTCACCCGTTGGGTAGACCGCGCCGTCATTCCCGTTAACACGTACCAACACCTCTGTACTCGATAAATCCTGGACGTGTTGCGTGCTCAAGAGACGTGAGCTGAGGGCGGCTCGCCGCACACCACGTGCGAGATATACTATATACATACATTCATACACACCTATATAGATATGTATGTACGAAGCGATGAGTGCAGGAGCAGCGCAGCTGGGAGACCCTCTAATCAAAACCCAGCCTGATTATGATTAGCCCGAGTTAACGTTAATTCGGGTTCCTATTAATTTTTGCGTTGCGAGGAGGGCCGCTCGGGCCTCCCCACAAGCTTTCACCGCACGAGACGACCTGCGCCTGCTTTACTCCGTCTGATGACTCGTTATCAGCATCGAAAGCCACATGTGTGTATACATATATATAAAGTGTGTGTGTGTGTATATATATATATATGAAGATGAAGAGAACCGTCAGAGATATGCTCGGTGGCTCAACCCTTCGCAGACCCTTTTGCTGCGATAAAGTATCAGCTTTTAGAGCCTTTAATTGGGGGCTACTTAAGTACCGACCCACGCAAACTTCACCGGTAGCACACTCTGAGTGAATAATTATTCTTTCATTCCGCTGACGATCGAAATTTTTGTTTTAATCTGTTTAGTTATTAACGACGGGAGAGAGAGGCAGCGGAGACCGGGGAAAGCCGGAGCCAGCATTGGGCTCAACGAATATTATTACTTTTCTCATTCGTTTGCATTTGCCATCGCCCACGAGCTTTTCTGCATGGCCTTTCCGTGTTTCCATCCTTGGCTCTTTGTGTTTTTACTGTTTCCATTGCCCATACTCTCGCGCTCGCTGTTTACCTCGAGTAAACTTATCTCGACGTTATTACAACAATAGTGGCGAGACACTGGGAAGTACGGGGAGATGGAACGGGCTGGATGAAGGGGGGAAAAAAGTAAAAGAAACTTTGGACAAAACTCCTTAACGAGCGGTAACGGCAATGGGAGTGGAGGCGAAGTCCGTTCTTTACACGACCCCGCTAACGGCGGGGAGGTCGACGATCGTGAGGAGGTGAGCACGGCCTCTTCCATTCCTCTTGTGCTAATTCGATTAAGCTTTCGGCGGCCCTCTGGCAAGATCGACGAAGACTCGGTAATAATATAGCGAATCTAACATTTTATTATTACGAACCCGACGGCCGTTCGAGACTGGAGATAATGCGGAAGATTCGTAGGACAAAGGGATATCGCCGGGTTCACTGAAAGAGTGTCGTCTGTAAATTTTCCGGAGCGGAGGGAATGCGGATAATCGGAAAAGGTATCTCGGCCCTACACCCAGAAAAAAAATTTATTTGACGGCCACCATTTATTAAGATTAAGTAAAATATTTATTTGATTTAAATAAATATTTATTTAAATTAAGTAAATCGTTACTTAAATGAAATAAATATTAATTTAAATCAAATAAATATTTTACTTTATCTTCATAAACGGTGGTCGTCAAATTAATTTTTTTTTGTATAGTTGGGTTTATAAGTCATAGTCTTCTATCCATAAACCTCGGATTCCGATTAACGTCGCGATGCCCGAACGACTTCTTATTTTTTATGTTCACTTTTTACCGTTGGACGGAAACTTGCTTACCATCTCTTCGAAAATGGAACTGTAGTATTATTCTAATTAAATCTGTAAGGTCCGATCTCGGATTCAAAAATTATTGGCAAACTGCGTTTTGCCCCACTGCGACATTTTTGCTTCTTCCCGACTTCAAGTACAAAAATCATTTGATACTTCGAGTGATGCTTTGTACTTTGCGCCTGAAGTATTTTTAGTAATTTGCCCATCGCTGAAATACATAAATATATATAAAGCATCACTAAACCGCCCGGTTGGGTTCTCGATATCAAGCAGCAGACTGAAAAAGATATATATATATATATATAAATTACCAGACTCCGTCCCGAAGATTCTCCCTTCAGTCTCGGGTCACTCGGCTGTATGAAATTCCCCCCGACACGCCAATGGGAATCATTTCGATAATTGGCATCCACAGTTCGATCCGCTTTGCCGGTGGTTCGACCTGGCTCTCTTTCGCTTTATCTGTCTCTCCCTCTCTCCGACGCTTCTCCGCTCCGCTGTACTCTCGCGGTACCTCTAATACACTATATACTATATATACCATACACATAGCGGTCACGGGCGTTTCAACCCTCGTCGCCGCGCTGCCAAGCCGTACCGTCAGCTTCCCTCTCGTCCTCCTCGTCCACTTGCCGCGTGTCCTCCCTCGCACGCTATAAACTTCACCCCTCGCACAGCATACCGCTGTCGACCACCGTCTCTCGTCCGCCGTACCTCGCACGCGTTTCCGATATATTGGACCCGAGACCACCCCGGCATCCCGCCCGCTCTGCCCTGTAAACCGACGTGTAATTGCACTGATAGGCGCCGGACACGCTCGCACCCCGTCGAAAGCGCCTCTATCTCCCGTTTCCTCGTCGCGAACCCGCCGCCGCCGCCGCCCCCGTTACCTCTGACACAAACGAACTCTCGAACGCGGGAATAATGGGACGCGTCGGGGACAAACCCCGGGACTCCGCTCTGTTTTACTCACTGTCAGTTGCGGTCCCTCGGATTACTTCCTCCTTCTCGCTTACTCCCCCGAGCCGCTCGCCATGTTAAACCGGCGTTCCTCCCATCCCCCCGCCATTTCTCAGCTCGCCTCCGGACAACACCCCGACCCGAGTGGTACTTACCTCCGCATCGCTCCGTACACCCTCTCGAACCCTTTCTCGTCCGTTGTCCGGTGTACCGAGAACGACCGCGGAGCGTCTCGCGTCTCTTATAACCGATCGTCTGCAAGTGACACCGCTGCCAGTTCATCGGACATCTATCGGACAGCCCCTGGCCGGGCCCTCGCGTCCGGTAGCGGCGAAGAGGCTCCGGACGAGAGGATAGGCTTCCGTTTTGATTTCTTTACCCTCTCGAGCGCCCGGGAGGCTCTTTGGAAATAACTGAGAAAAAAACATTGAAGGATGATCCTTGAAGCAAATTTTTTTTCGCTGTTTTTTTTTGCCCCCGGTGCACGTTTCACCCTCGATCGGTTCCGACGGATCTTTCTTTTCGCCGTTTGGAATCGTCCCTCTAGATATTTCTGTGTCTACGTCAATTAACCCGTGGCAGGAGCCAGCAGCGGTACAACGGGCATGCAGGTCTCCCCTGCCCGATACACGCTCGATGACTCGAGTAATCGCGTTACCGCACTCTCGCGCGAAAGCCACCCCTGCGTACGCTCGGGGTTCGCTCGCGGCCGCCTCGGCTCTCCATCCACTCTCTGACTTTCCCTCTAATTCCGGCGTGACTCGCACCGTGCCCAACTGCGGAGGGATGCTCGAACGGGGACGAACTGGCTCGTGAGCGGGAACCATCCGCGCCAGTGTTACGCACGCAATGGGGCGCGCACCGTATAATATACTCGCCACATCTGCCCCATGTGCGGCTGGTATAAATACCGTCGATATCGAATGCGCGGATGCACATATCGACGCCCACTCCGTCTGCCGGAGGGCCTCCCTGAGGTATTCGCGCAACGTTTTAATGCGACCGGTACACCTGATGAGGACATTTGCGGATCTATTAAACTCAAGCCTTCGAGCGCAGTCCGGGTAATTCCGGCCCCAAAATCACAAAGTGTTATAGTCTGCGGCTTCGATTTTGAGTTCGTTTTTGCGATTAATGAAAATCGCGTCATTTTAAGGTCCGTATTTGCTTGCCGAGCTGTTGATCTCGTAAACCGGGTCGAGCCCAGCGATCTGCCTGGGACGGTGATAAAGGCACTTTTTTCGCACGCGAGGTTCCAGTTTTAACAAGGAAATTTTCGCGGCAATTAATTTCGAGCCTTCGAGCGCAGTCCGGGTAATTCCGACCCCAAAATTGCAGAGTTGTATAGTCGGCCACTTCGACTTTAAACACCTTTTTCGATTAATGAAAATTGCGTGATTGTAAGGACCGTATTTGCTGGACGAGCTGTTGATCTCGTAAACCGAGTCGTGTCCTGGAACGGTGATAATAGTAATTTACGATACTAGTGCGATAAAACTTTTTCTGACGCATGTGACTTTGCGGCACGAGTCGAAAGCGCGTATTGCAATTATACGTGCGAAGAAAAAGTTTCCGTACGAATATCGTACCAAATTTTACTTATTTTACTAAAATAGGGGTTTAGGTACGCGAATCGTGCGTAAAACTGCAATTTCCGCACGGATTGAAGAAAAAGAATTTTCTTTTGCGCACACGAGGTTTCAGTTTTATCAAGGTACTGATGAGGCCATTTTCGAGGCAATTAAATTCAAACTGCAGTCCGGTTAATTCTGACCCCAAATTCGCAAAGTTAGATAGTCTGCAGCTCCGACTTTAAACATGTTTCCCATTAATGAAAATCGCGTAATTGTAACTACCGTGTTTGCCTGACGAGCTGTTGATCTCGTAAACCGAGTCGAGCCCAGAGGTCTCTCTGGAACGGTGATAAAGGAATTTTTCCTGCGCACGCGAGGTCCCAGTTTTAACAAGGTACAGCGCGTGTCGCGGAGTGCGAGACGTTGTAAAGGGAGGAATTTGTGGGTGACGCTTGTAGCGCTCATGTTTATTCAGTCAGAGAGCTGGCAGGCAGTTCGAGCGAGTTCTGAAACGAGAGTGAGAGGCGAAGCCGGCTTTGATACCAGGGAAAAAAAAATTATAATGGAGTGGACTTTTGTGATTTCAGTGGAAAGGCGAATTCGAGAAAACAGCGAGGCTTACCGTGAAGTAAGTTTTAATGAAATTTGTTCATAAAATATTTCTCGCTTTCACATTAAATGTTCATATGTACTCATTTCCGCCTATCACGTGTGTCTCGATTAGATCCTAATGTGCTATCGCCCGAGGGTTGCGGAGTCTGTCGGATTCACGCATGGCCGCATGTCTATCCCCTTTTCGCGCGACTCCACGTCCTCACGCACCCTCTTTATCAGGATACACTTTCGCCAAAGTTACTACCGCATGTTGCCCTCCACAGCGCCGGAGAAGAAAGAGGATGAGCGGGAGGAGGAGGAGGAGCTGAGTGGCGATGCTGCTCGGCTTTATTGACATTATTTACGGTTATTATCATCGTACGTGAGTATCTCACTTCTCACTTAGGTCACTCTCATCCGAAGTACACCGTAATGTGATATAGCCCCGCCGAACGGGCAGCAAAATTTCTTCGCGAAGTTTGGTACGTCGAGAAAGTAGCAAGAGGGGTGAATTTGTTTTTGCCAAATCGACAAACTTTCGTCCCTCGCATGAAATCTCACCCTGTCGGTTTTAAGTTTCGAGAATTCTATTTTCTGAGTCGTTTTTTTAAAATGATTTTGTACCTCGTACTGCGGCGAACTTAATTAGAATTTTTATAAAAATAAATTTTAAACGTTGGAATTAAAGGACGAATCTGATTTAAGCAAATTAATACTTTTAGTATTTGTATATTAACTATTCCTCATTCGATCAACAGCACCAATGAACTGACCTTCCAATGGTGGATGCGAAAAAAAGGCAAAATTTTCACCCATGAGAATCGCCTGCGCTTCCAAGTGTTGGATTTTTCAGCGACGATTCAGCCTCGGATTTTCCAGGCACCGGTGGAATACAGAGTCGGGGGAAGATTGGCTCGAGGATGAGAGAACGAGAATCGCGTCGAAGCCACCTCCGGCTCTCGCGAAAATCCCGTCACGCGCGGAATACCTTTCCCTCATACGACTATACGTGTATATCACGTTCGAGCGGCTGCCAATATTTTTTTTATCTTGACTCCACAGTATGCGGTGAGTGTTCTCTTCTTTCTTTTTATCTAGTTTTCCATGATTCTACCATCTTTTTGCGCTCTATCGCTCGTTCGGTTTGATTTTTCTTCTCTAATGCGTAATGACTCATGGTATTTTCGTGATTACTCGTACGACCTTTGTACCCATTGATCTAGATAGATAGATTTGTTTATTTCGTGTTTTAGGGCCTAAGCCCCCTAAGAACACCGTGCCTCAAAATACAGATCACAAGTAATCCAAAAACCAGCATAAATGAAAACTGTGAAAATAACATAAGGTAATGCAAAAACAATAATAAAAAATATTACAACGAAAATAATGAGCTAATAATAAAAATACTACAAGGAAATAAAGTCTATTGTGGGATTAACAATGGGGACGAACGGTAAACGCGTGGATGGGTAAGTGCGCTCCTAAACATGCGCTCATTGCCCGCGGCGACCGTGAAATTTAGCTCAGAGGCGTTATGTAGAGGCTGTTGCCCGGGGGCGATCGCAAAATCAGTGTGGGGTGGTTAGTGGCATGGGGGGCTGAGAGTTGCATACCTACGTGTCCCGAGGCTCCCGGCTATCAACCGCCAGAACACTGCGACGACGAAGTAGTACACTTGACGCGTTTTCCAAGTACAGTAGAATCCCGTTTATCCGAGATAATGTGGGGAGAGTGTACGTCGGATATACGAAAACTCGGATAACACGGACCATATACTCAATTCGAACTTATACTACTATTATGTATTAAAAAAATAATAATTTTCTTTTATAGAACAAAAATCAACGATTACTTGAAAATCCGAAAAAATTCATAAGTATTCAGAAAAATAAACGAATCATTTTCATTAAAAAAAAGTTTTGTTGCCGGGTAATTTGTTAACCAATTAATTTTGTGATGAATTTGTTAATAACATTTTGCAATTGATATTATGGAAAATTAATCTTCTCAGTACCTTTAGTATACATGATTTTTTTCAGATTTTTACATCATCAAGAAGTACTTGCAATTTTCTCTTATTGTTGTCGAACTTA
>JAPYZD010000336.1:0-40391 GCA_030522725.1 Ichneumoninae sp. B BG-2022a | reverse complement strand
AAAAATCGGTCCGACCCGGGGCGTAATGGGCCACCCCAAAATGATTTAAAAACATATGAAAACCGGGAAGGAAAAAATAAAAACCTTTCGTGGACAATGGCAGAAGCAGGAAAACGCAAAATAGAGAAGCGGGGCAAAATGGGGTACCTAAAAAGAAATATTGAAAAAATTACGGGTAGCCCGTTTCGCCTCAGAAAATGTTCTTTTTGGGACCGGTTATAAAACCTATGAAAATATCATTGTTGGGTGACAATTAGTAGATTATACTTTCGGCAGCATTGTACCCGCGTTATTTGTTTAGGGGGCCCATCTTGCCCCGGAGTTCCCTACTACAAAATCGTTGAAGATTGATTTTAAACAAATTTATTTATTATTTATCGAGTATAGTAATTTCGTTGTGAAGCCAAAACACGTCTCACAGGCGTGGGTTAACTCTCTCGTAGGATGATCGATATGATCCGGTCACGATCGAGGGGATCGATCGACGGGTGAGACGCGTCTCGATTCGTCGCGCTGTCCTGTTCGTTCCCTCTCTATACTCTCGCGCCTCTTTCCCTCTTCGTCACTCGAGTCTCCTTGCGACGATGTCTAGCTCGCTCCGCTCGCTCCTTCGGCGCACCGTCACGCGCTACCGGCTCCTTGGAATGAATGACGAAACTACCGCCGAACAGAAGCCACGAGCACGTAAGGGCGTACTCTGTTGTACCTTGAGATTTATTACGACGGTGATCCACGATTACGAAAACACTGCTCGAATTATATTCACGAACATTCCCGTATTGTCGTTACTAATTAGTCAATTAACTCCTCGATCTGTCCATCCGCGAATATCAACAAATATCTGTTTCCCTCGTATAAAGATAGCGTACAGTTGTACAAACACCATGGTCTTAATGGTCATAGTAGAAGGAAACTGACGGTGGCCGTGCGACGTGCTTGACCATTTATCCAGGAACGCGAGTCTCGAGACACGCGAAGAGCATGGTCCCCAGGAAATGTTAAATTATATCGAGTGAGAGAGAGAGACATTGGAAAGGAAATTTTTTTTCTTGTAGATTTTTTGTTAAATCGAGAAAGTCGAATAATATCATCATCGTGGACGTGAATTAGTCACAGCGACGTTCTCCACGATCTGCCAGCGAATAGAAACGGTTCGAAGGTACGATAATTGTACGGACATGTACCGTCGCTCGTGGCGACGTGGAATTGAAAATACCCGCCGGTGCGTCGTTGGAAAAAAACTATTTCACACCGGAGCGGTTCTGTTATCGACGCGTTGTATCCGGAACGGAAATCAAGCGAAGGCGTCTCTCGCACGACAGCGCCGCGCGGCGCGGACATATGCGTTGAAATATATTATGCGAACGTAATATTATGCCACTGCGACGAGGCGTGCTCCGTCGGTCCGGCGGTTAACGCAACGGGAAAGTGGAGAAAAAAAGTCAACATATGCGAATTCAAAGTGAGAATGAACGAATGAGAACAGAAGGGCAAAATAACGAGGGAAGTTGTGAATAGTAAACACAGCGGGGGGCGCCGCAGTTGTGTGAGCTTGAACGTTGTATTATCGTGTGTACGATATTTCTATCGAGAAAAGGGCGCACGTACGACATTTGCGTTGGAGTATAGAGAATGAGAAAATACGAATGATCGTGCACAGGGGGCGGGGGGGGGGGGGGGGGGGGGGGGGGGGGGGGGGGGGGGGGGGGGGGGGGGGGGGGGGGGGGGGGGGGGGGGGGGGGGGGGGCTGACACCTGCCAGCTGTGTGCTCGACTGCCGCGCGGAAGTGGCGCCAAAGTGGACTCGGCGGTCTTTTAGTCTCGAGAGTTCCCGGACGATCCGGTCCTTGAATTTCCGGGTCGAGTAGAGAGGAGATAATTGTCTTCCTCTCTCCGAACTCCAGATTTTTGTTTGCTTTAGTGTTTGCAACATGTAACTTGTTATCGACGCGGCCTATGCAATTTCAAACTCGATAGACAAATGTCTGGGATGCGTGGGCGAATTATGTCTAGAGAGGGCGTACGGACTGTCGAGTTACGCGCGCAGAAATATTGCTGCAAATATTAATCGCACACGGGTATGTATGTGGGTATGTGTGCAGTAACCAGAGTTGCGGCCACGGGAAGTCGAGGTGCGGAGGTACATGAAATGCGTTACTTAGGTTATGTGTACGGCAGGAGACTCTCTCGACACCTGCTAACCGAGCAATTTAAATTCCAATAAGTTACCAAGTAGTGGTAAATCGTTTTCTGTATCCTGGCGAGATTAGCGAGAACGGTGAGCGGAGGTTTTTCGTCGAATAATAATACTGTGATAATGATATAGTGGGACTGTTTATAACCGTGGGCTGAGCGACTGGCTCTTACTCTATCGTGCTGTGGACTGGGAGATATGGAGGGAGACATTTCCGCGTAATTGCGCAATAGGATTTCCAATAGATTTACCACTGGAATACATTATATTCACTCGCATAGATCTTTAACTCGAAATGCATCGATGGAGTGTCGATCGGGCAGATCCAAGAATACAAGATCGATGAAAAAAAGTAGGGAGTAATCGTCATGGTGCATCATTTCACAGGAAGTGCTCGAATCGAAGGTCTATTGTTCGCGTGAAATCGGGGCGACGGTACTGGGAGCCGGAAGGAAACGGGTCTCCCGCGTGGTTACGGAAATGCTACAGGTCGAACCCGCTATATATTCTACAAGTATGAAGGAGTCGATCAATGAATATCGAGCGGTGAATGTACAAAATCATGTATTTCTCTTTCTACACTGATTCAACGCAATCATTTCTTTTTCGTTTCGTTTATCCCTAGTTGATCACACATGTTTTGTCAGAGTGCGATATTAAATGCTCTCTGACTTTTGAACAGGCGCCTGTTTTTGGATTCAATCATCCCGAAATCGGTACGCCAGACCCTGCCTGACACGACTAAGCTATAGTCCAAAGCTAACATTTTTTTTCCAAAGTTATAACACTTGCACCAAAAAATGCGATACATAATCTTTAAATGTAAAAACTTTTTTTCACCATGTGACGTGCTACGATTCGTTGAGGAACACCGTGCTTGCGATATTAGGAAACATCGAGGCAAAACGGCATACCTGGGCATAATCGTACCGGGGCATAATGGGATAACAAAAAATGAAGTACCCTTTATGATGGAATTGGGGCAAAATAGGAGAAGGGAAAATAGCGCGGCGCAAGACGATGAGAATGGGGCAAAACGGTACCGGGGCAAATGGGATAGGTGAAAATGAAATGTCACGGCACACTGCAATTGGGGGAAAATGGGACCAGGGAAAAATGTGTGCCTCGGGGCAATGAAAAAGAGCAGAGGGGAACTCATGGTTAGAGATGAGGGCTGACTTTGTAACAGGTTATTTTTTTGTCAATTAACTGTCACGAGACCACCAATTGACCGGTCCGGAAATGACCGGACTGTGACAACAGCGACATTAATTCTAAAAACCTTCACGGGCCCAACTTCAAAATTAACAAAGGGCCAATTTGTAATTAGAAAAAAAAATTGTATTCATCTTATAATATTGTTTCATCGATGAATTAATTGATAAAAAATTGTAATACCAATGATTTTGAGATCAACAAGGAAGAATACGTTTGACATCAACGTAGACTGCTGCAAGAAGGCTACAAATTGTTTACCAAATTTGTGACAAAAAAAATTACGGCCCAAAATTACGGTTTTTACCATATTTATGATTCCCCGAACAAAAATAACGGTCATGACACAACAAACATTTTCTGGAATAAAAAAAGACGGTCAATTGACATTCATTTTTTGTCAACTGACGCTCACGGAGAATGACCGTCATAACACATCTCTAGTTGATCAAACATGACATTAGCGGGGATGCCACAATAATGAAACAATAAAATGTACAGCGCAGTGGTAATAAATGAATAAATATACAACTGGTGACGAATAAATATAAATTGAGGCAACTATTAAATTTAAAAACAAACTTATCAGATTCTTATGGAGATAAGTATCCCGTGATTTGAGATTGCCGAATTCAAATATGGTATCATAATTTCGAAGTAAAAGTGGCAGAACTACATGTTACAGAATGGTCAAATTTGATAAAAATATTAATACCTTGAGGTTTTCCACGTCGCTGAATCCAAATATATTGGAATTTCCACTTGAAAGATAGTGAGTGCAAGACAGTGAAATGCAAAAAACAAAAACCTCGGATGTGCATGAAAATGAATACTCCATGGTACTTGAGTTCTCCGAAAGTTCCAATATGGTGGATTGGAACTCCCGAAAATTGTTGGTTTTTTATAGTAATGGACGATTCATGTGGAATAGAAACACGAATTAATGAGAGGCAGAACGGTTTATTATGAGTCACGTTTTTTTAAATCGAATTTTCGTATCGTGTCCTCACCGTAGCACGTCCGTTCTCTTTTCGGTCTCCGTCCAGACTGTGTATGTTTTTTTACGATCGTTGATACGTCCTCATTTGTCTCTCCAACTGGTAACCGCTCGCTTTGCTCTCTCTGTCTCACGCTAATAATTGATGCATCGAGCCTACTCATGTATTTGTTACAGTAATATGTACGATTTTGGAGTCACTGAATTTGGAGATGGTGTCAGTTTTCCTATTTTTAGATCGATAATTCAACTTGGCAAATTAGCCTTGAAAAAATAGTTCGATTCTTTTACTGAATGCAAATATTATAACAGGGTTTCTATGAAAATTAATATTGATGATCCTCAAATGAATATATGTGAATCCTGAACCTTCTGTTACATTTTAGCAAAATGCTTTCACACATAAAAATGTTATGCGTTTTTGAAAGTTTGCTACAAATCTCAGTGCGCACGCTAACTCCTACAATTTTTTAGCCATCGGGCCAAAAAGTTGAACACAAAGGGATTATTATTGACCGATAATCCCTATTTAAACTTTACAAGGTTTTGAATTTTTTGAATTTTACGAAATATTAGTATTTTCTTTTGAGTTTCCGTATCAAATGCTTAGTTAAAAGTAAAATAAATGGCATATTCGCGATCAGTGGGAAAAATAGCTTAAATAGTCCCTGAGCGATGATAAAAGAGAAAACTTTTTCAGGAATTTTTATAAACAATATTGCAAAAATGAGCGACCTTGCGTATTTTCAAACAACGATTTCTTTGCTTCACAATGGCGTCGCGCAAAAAACTCAGGTGTTTATCATGTTCAACGACAAGAAATGTAAGGAAAACCGGGGTAAAACGGGGCCATGGGGTAAAATGAGGACTTCAAATTATCGAATAATCGATTCATGATAGCCAACAAACGACAAAACCCGGGGCAAAATGGGGACATAAAATTTCATATCGACGTGGGGCAAAATAGGGTAATAATGAAGCTAACAAAATTTGCCGCAAGTCAAATCGATGAGCACCCTGTTTTGCCCCAGGTGGTTTTCATACCACCTATTTTTGGCTTCTTCATAGAGGAAGATTCGCGAATAAAGAAACATTATGTAAAATCCATATGGAAATTCTAATTTTCAATTTTTATGAGGAAGCGATATGAAAGTTATGATTTTCAAGTTTTTCCACGTCAACGTCGGGCTTAACTTTTATACAAAACGACTGACTGATTCAGGGCCACCAAAAAAATAAAAATATCGTTTCAAAACCGATACCATATATGAAAGGATATGAAAATATCCTTTCAAAACTGATACCATATATGAAAGGATATGAAAATATCCTTTCAAAACTGATACCACTACAATTTTGATGTGAAAAGTAATGGATCTATGTTTTCGGTATCGTTGTAGAAGGTTTTATTGCTTAGCGTCCCCGTTTTGCCCCGGTCCTACCCTACAAGATGATGTAGATGACGGGGTTGAAAAAGCTAAATAAGAGGTATCACCCGGATTTCATGAGTAGTAATCGAAAGTGCCAAAAAAAATGCAGAAGCGCATAATTCCATGTATTTTTCTGCGTCTTTATCACTGATCCGATAAAGAGAAAAAAGTTAAGCTTGGTGTATTTTTTGCACAGCGTTTCTAGATTGGCATATTTTTGGCGGTGGCCCTGAATCGGTCAGTCGTTTTGTATAAAAGTTAAACACGACGTTGACGTGGAAAAACTTGAAAATCATAACTTTCATATCGCTTCCTCATAAAAATTGAAAATTGGAATTTTCATATGGATTTCACATAATGTTTCTTTATTCGCGAAGCTTCCTCTATGAGGAAGCCAAAAATACAGACAATGCTTTGTTATAGAAGAAGCTTTGCGATTTTTTTTTTACCGTGTGACGTGCTAGGATCAATCGTCGAGCGCCATGTTTCTTATATTACTCTACATTTCAGTGTTCAAAATCTTTCGAAATTGGATAAAATCGAGTTTTTATTAGACGCTAAAAAAATTTGCCTTGCTCAAATATCGGTTACTGTCATCGGAGCAATATTCACGATTCGTTATCCGGTAACAAGGCTGGTAAAAGCGTAATTATGAGGGCGAGTGTGTGTTTTATGGATGGCGTCTACTATGAGGCTGTATAATGCTCCGCATTATTCGGGGCATCCACATCGACCAGAATTAATGGACTCCACAGTCCAGCCAGCTTGTTTGCACGCATCATACAAAGGGGTGAAAGCTCCTCGTCGACGTAAGTGCAATGCACGCTCGCTACTTACCGTCGGCTCATCGGGATCGGAGAACGACCACACCTCGGATGAGGGTGCGGCTTTTCAGGGTGCGCCGTTCGCCACTATTCGTGCACGCCACGTGAAAATTTCCTTTGGGTATTCACAGATGGACGGCACGAGCCCGATAATTCACGTTATTATTTTTTCATCCCTTCGTGTGAGATCGCTCGCTCGTGCGGCTCTTTCGAAGCTTTTATTAACAGCCAAAGGGGCGTCATGCAAAGTCTGTGTTTTCATCTACAATCGACGACGTGGGGCTGTTTTACCCCGCTCCTCCCCTAACATTGTCCAAACGCCTTTAGAGCATGCAAATAACTGAGTCAAATTATTGCTCGTTTAATAATGGTAAGGATAAAACAGAAAGTGAGCCTCCGTATCCTCATTGCATTTTTACACGGAAAACTATGTGGCTGACGGTAATAAATTGTCTCGAATAATAATGATGATTACCGATGACGGATTGTTATTGATAAGCACGACGGAGCCTGAACGGATCAGCTCTTTCAATGAGGATTTAATAAAAAGTATTATCGTGTGTTAATAATAAATTATTGTGTTCATATCGACAAGTGATGTATAAAATTGCATATCCTCTCGCATAGGCAGCTCCTTGTAGGTATAGATCTTCTCAGAACGACGTATCCCGTGTCGAAGCTCCGGCAGACACGAATCGTAAATCGTGGTGTCTATTGTTCGAAGATGTTTGATCTCGCTCACAGTGGGCGATGAGGAATGCGTTTCGAGTGAGTTCGTGTGCGAGATCTCGCAGTCCCTCAGCTTAGTCATAACTCCGTACGTCACTCGATACTCCACTAAATCTTGCTTGGCTCTATTTTTTAAAATATTTATTTATAATTTATATATACTATTCTTATGTGTCTCGCTGTGCTATCGTTATAGAGAGCGTAGTACGTTTTATACGATGAAGATTGCACACCGTGCTAGAGATTCGAAAAGGATCTCGTTATTTTGATCTTCCGCAAGCGACACCCGATTCTCCGCACCCATTACGGAGGTCTGATGTACAAGCGCAACTGTTACCGATGCGATACAATAATGTCTACGAGAATAAGTTAAAGCGCCTTCCGATTGCGGTTAGTGTTTTTATAAACGGATATCAGATTTCCGCGATAACTTCGACGTCGGGCGGAGTAATAAAGGACAAAACCTCAAATCTTTTTTCTTTTTTTTTCCGGTACCCATTAAGGGTTCCGTTCCGTTCACAGGCGGATGAAGTTCCGCCCCAACGCAGCGGGAGGAGGAAGTGGTCGATTAATCACCCAGTCCCTTCGGCCCTACCGTTCGGATCATATACTGCGAAAGAGAGTTCCGGACCTTTCTCACACCTTCCACTTCGCTCCGGCAAGTCCTAAAACAAATTGGGTCCAATTCTCTTAATCGTTTATTAACTTCGAGGATCGACTTTTCTCCGATTCTTTTTTTCTTTTTCATCTGTGCATTTGGAAAGAATTTATGCGCAGGTAGCGATCTTTGGGCGCTTGGTAGAAGTGTCGGTACACTGTTCCGATGGGAATAAAGATATGTGAAAAAATCGGAACATATCGTACATTTTTATTTTCTAAAATTTGGTTGATTCAGTGCAGAGAGCAATTTATTTATTTATTTATTTATTTACGTATTTATTTTTTATTCATTTAGTTATTTATAAAAACGGCGGATTGTCCACAAGAGGGCAGCTGTCGTAGCTTCTCGCAAGATGGGTCTCGGTCAAGGACACGCGAACAGAACTGAGTTGACCGTCGGCAGACGGTAAATAGACGAATGAACTAACGAACGATGTGCAAAATTATGACACTTGCTCTAGATTCGCATATAACTTTTAGTTATTTTAACGTCGTCTTTCCTGCCCTTGCAACCATCGTTGTATAGTTTTATTTATTTGACTTGTAGTTGCATGGGCATCACTCGAATTAATCAAAACAGTGTGGTATAAAGGTTAAAAGTTTGCCCAAAACGATCAACCTCATTCCAGTATACCTGGGGAGTCTCATCATAATCGCACAATTCGCAGATGCGCGACTATGACGAGTATGAGGCAACTCCAAATCCGTGGTTGCGCAAGCTCCGCTAGAGCAGTCCGAGAAATTCAGAATGTTTTAAACGCGTCAGGGAAATCCGGGGAATGTCAAAGAATTTTTTTACGTCTCATTTGGTGGCTACCATGTTTTAACATTTTTGCATGTTAACACGATAAATGATCTTTCGATAAAATTTCATTAAATTTTCATGTGGACATCGAAGCGTCTTTCACTAGCGCTGCGACTCGTTCTCTGTGCAATCACGGTGCCCGGTGAAGAGTGAAAACGATCGTATCCGCTGTTTGCAAAATCTCTTTGTAACTGTTATTCAATGACTCCAACGATTTCGTCAATGCAGAGATATAGCGTGTATATGCAGCCTGTTGTAGGTGTGTGCAAAAGGATCGGCGGTACGAGTGTCGGCACTTTCTGTACTTTGGCTCAAACGCTCATAACGCTTGAAATTCTCGCGAACAGAAAAGTCTCTGTTCCATATGTCGGCACATGTAGATTACATACAACGGGCCTCGATACACATCCTATACTATAATTCACGTGGCCCCAGCAAGGGTTACCCTATGAGCCGAGGGCTCTGTTATATCACTGTATCATATTATTAAATCGCCTCGTACTTTTTTTTTATGGTCGCGTGTTTACTCGGGCCCATGTTATCTCTCCCTTCGGGCGTGCTATCACAAGTCGGAGTTATTTACCATTCGTGTTTACAAAAACATCGAGCTCTCGAGAGAAAGAAAAAGCTTCGTCTCGCCTCCTAAGAGAGTAACTCAAACAATGCTTTTTTTTAAACTGGTGAAGGTGGGGCACGAATAAATCAACGGTGCTTGACGCTATTACTAAAGTCACACAATCGAAAAAAAGCGATAAATAATATTATATAAAAATACAAAAGCAATAAATAATCCAACATAAAAGAAACGATTTATAATTTTTAAGTATAAGGAAATATTACATTTAGTAATATATATGAATATTTTGTATAATCTATTACGTATTTTAGAAAATTGTAGATTTGTTTGTATGTTTGTTGCACCCCCTAGGAGGAGTGCACAATAACGCTGTGCACTATTGTCATATGCAAAAAAAAAAAAAACATTTTTAGATCAGAAATGACGTATTTCAGGTGTGATATCACTTGCGGTCGAAAAATAAGATTTTCCAAACCGAAGTGACATATTTCTGGTAAATCTCCGGAAATCTAAATTGCCGTTGTCGATATTTCATAGTCCAAACCGAGGGCGCGAAGCGCTCGAGCCACAATAACCTGCTTGTATTATAATATTATACAAAAACTATAAATAATCCAATATAAAACAGAATATATAAATAATATAAAACCAATGATATAAATAATATAGAACCCATGGGAGATTCATCTCGTTTGACGCTTGTCCATCGTGTATCTTCCGGTCCCGTATTGTCGAGGTAATTGCCACTATCGGAAGTGGCTGCTTCGCCTGCACTGTGCATGCGTCGAGGGACCGGAGAACCGCGCGGCCATCGAAAGTCAAATTTTTCAACCAGCTGCCTGAGTTAATGGTACAGGTCGACGAACGTCCGCGACATACACGAGTCACGGGGCTGTGAGCTTTGCGCATACGTAGCCGAGATTACAGTAGTCTCGAATGAAGCTGCTTTGAAACTGGGTCGACACTAAATATAATCTACAATTCTCGTACAACTAGGACAGCTCGTGAAAACATTTCTAATGTCATTCTTCGCAATGTGTTTATTCTCACCCGAAGTTTACATAACTCACCCACTATGCATCGGGATTAGAAAAAAGTATATATATATATATTTTTTTTTTTCTCGACGGTGAGTGAGAAACATAGACGTAATAAATCTCGTCCGTGTAGCCACGTTTTTCCGAGCCGTTGCACCGCTGATGCTGTTGAGCGCCTTGCTCATTCGCGCGAGCGAGTCCTCGTCGTACCTACGCGTCTGAAATTTAAAGAGCGTACCAAAGGGGCAAACTCGACGAAGGGTCTTTTCTGACGATGCACGGGGTGGTCGTACCTCTGTCCTTGCTTAACTCATTCCAACTGCGTAACGGCGTTCCTTCTTGCTGCAGCCTTGCGGACAGGTTCGCCTTGCAAGGTGAGATGCGGCGCGTATAGATTCTCTCTTCCCCTCCTTCGTCTTCTTCTTCTTCTTATTCTTCGACCATTCCTCCGGTGAGAACATCGCACGAAGGGTCCTGCGTGAATTCTTATGGAGGACAAACCGTCCGTTTCGTTGTGTAGTGGCCTCCCGTATACACGTCTTCAGGGGTGTGCAGCTTTATCGTTCCTGCACTCAACGAAGAATCTTACATCCATACTATAAACTTGCTGTATATGAGATTAAAAAAGTGCAGTCATTGGCACTTCAAGTGACTCAGGAAGCTTCAAAAATCAATTTTACAATATTAATCCCCAACCACGTTTTGATGCATTGTTCAATTTTCGACTATACATAGAAGAAAAACCCTCAAGGTGGTTAGTAGATTCCACTGACTTTGGGCAAAATAATTTTTCAAATTTTTTTTTCGTCAATAAAAAAAAATTGGTTGCGGAATCCCCAAAATTGATTGAAGAAAATATTTTCTCATTACCGAGAAAAAAAAGAGTGAATCTTATTTTTTTTTGCCTGACATCGATGGCCCTCTTCCTATAACAAAATAGACATTGCATTGACTAAAAACTAAAAATTTGAGTCCACGCACCAGCGTAAATAGCCCATCCAGTACAGTGACTGGTCAATCACTGTGTCGATTATTCTATAGCTATTCGCACACATCGATGTTAACGCGTGTGCGTGTCCAGGAGCAGGGTGCTTCAAGTTCTCGGCGCTCAGCCATATTCCACTGTGGGAAAGTAACGCAACACCATGGGACCGGCTGCTGGACCGCGACTCCCGAACTCCCATGCATGCTTTGATCGTGCCTACCGACTGTATCGCGTGTATGCACGCTCTGAATTAATACATGTACCTTGCCCACCGCCTTACCTCTGTATAGTATATATGTATACATATATATATAAAGCATGTATACCTGTATGTATACCTTTGTACCTGCCAACCAAGCCAGTCGTTTCGCTATACAACACTGCAGGGTGAAAACTATGCCACGCAAGTGCATCGCATAGCTGCGGCGAGCCGACCACCGTGTTTCCGCATCGACTTTTCGGACTGCGCGCGTGTAGATTCGTCATTGAGATTTTTCATTCTTGGGAACTCTCCTCGCCAAGTCGGGAGCGATTCATCGGTGAATATCACAATAATAAAATTAATTTTCCGTGAGAATGAGTGTCTCGTCCGCTGATGATTCACCGATTAAACAATGAAACCGTCCCTCCCGGAATCTTGGAATATTTTTTTCAGCGTGCGTATACACCGCCTCAAGAGGAAAAAAAATAAAGCGACGTTGCCGCTAAAAACTTGCTATATATATATATATATTTTCATTACAGTTGCACATATCGGTACATGTGTTTAGGCTCACAAACAAATATTAATAATTATCGTAAACACATACACATACCAGTTTTTGACATGGCGATCAAGATTATAAAGCAAGATACGAGCAAAACATTCATGAAAAGCGTCTTACTTTTTGGTCTCCCAGGGTGGTGCGATCCGTAAAAAAAAAAAATCTATATTAATCAGCCGATCGATCAGTGTTCGTTACAGAGATCGTAGAATCGTTTCCGCGTCGCGTACACTGTGTAACGCTCTACCTTAGCATAGAGTACCCAGAGAAACGGCAATTCGATCCGCACAAGATCGGTAGGTGGGTACCGAGATCAAACAACAATCCTATCGCACGTTAAACCTTATTCAATGCAGTATCTACGGGCGATACGTTCGTGTGTTGGTATTCGCGGCAGTGTTGGCAACGGCGAGCCGTTGTGCGTGGCAAAGGTGATAAATACGTCGAGTTACGCCGCGCGGCGACTCCGAAGCGGCGTCGACCTATAGCACGCGCGGTACTCGGTCATAGAGCAGCTCATAGAGTATACGCTGCGTTGTATAAACAGCGTCGTTTTTCTTCCTGCGTTTTTTCTCTCTCTCTCTCTGTGTTCTCTGTATTCATCGACATGCCGTGTAATCCACCGCGGCAGTATGCGGCAGTGTCCATTGCACACATGCCGCGTTTAGGTTATACCCGTTCGTACTGGACGGCTGAACAGTCGGCGCGACTTATCTACCGTCGCACAGCTGCGCGGAGTCTCTCCGCAGCCGCCAATCTTTCTTTGTCGTAATTGAATTTTCTCCTCGACGTCCCTCTCGCGTGGCATGGAGCTTTGCGTAGTACGGTAGTACGGTACAGTAAAGTATATATTACTATATTCGTAGTTTATTCGCTGCTCGTGGAAAGAGCTATGTGGGCAGACCGAGTGGAGAGCCAAAGGCCCCGCGTGTTCGGCGCGCACAGGAGTCTCGTTGTTCGAATCTTTTGCGTTTAACTCCCTCTCGCTTCGGCGACGACATAACCCTCCGAGACTGACCGGTCGTCTCGGTACTCTTTATACGCAGGACAGCGAACTCCGGGGAATTGTCGGATAATCGCGATATCACGCCTCGATGAGGTGCTCGGAGAGGTCAGACGAGGGCACGACAGTTTTTTTTTTCTTCATCACGGACAAGAAAAAGGATTCGCGATTTGCCGAGAATAAAAGAAGTAACAATGGCCTCGATGGCTGTAATAACGAGAAGAAGCAATGAAATTATCAATTTGAAGTACATCGAACTTGCGGGACGAATCGCTTTAAAAGGATGACAAGGGTGTAATTTTAACGATGCTGGAAACGAGGGGCAAGACGGTCTTCCTTTAGTGATGAGATTTTTTTGCATCGTATACATTTTTTTTTAAATCGTCCATTTTGCCCACCTCACCCGCCTTCGTTTTCCGTGTGCTTACTCGTGGGAGAATTTTCAAACATAGGCGTATAGTCCTTCAGGACAAGTACGTTTCGAGGAAAATTCGCTTCGTATTACCTGCTACCCGAAAAAATATTCCCGACGGGAAGATCGGAGACGGAAGGGACTGAGGTCGTTCCCGTTTCCTCAAAGGAAATGGGGACCCACCCAGGTGAGCTTCTAATAGAGGGTTCAGCTTCTTCGGCACCCTCGACTTTTCAATGGATCGCCGAAAGGCAGTTTCAGCTTCGTTACCAGGTATATATTCACTCTATACACTGGACAGAGTGTTGTCGAGAGGCTGTAGGGGAGAGTGGGGCAAAATGGACTATTTTTTGAGAGTCTTTCGTGGGACATTAAGAAAAAGGTCCGTCTTGCCCCGCACCCCTCCTACTTTTGAAGTTTGAAAAGAAGATTTGAAGACGACAGAGAACTTGGCCGACAAGTGCTTCCCGTCGGAGCTGCAGACTTTTCGGAAGCTCGACAATGAGTGCGTAGAAATCTACGGAGATAGTATCTTTCTCATTCTAGAAGACACCATTTATGCCCCTCCGCTGGCCTTCTTTATAGGCGAATACTACATATATCTAGACTGGTAGGTTGTAATCAATTTATTTACATAATATTTTGTTTTATTTATATAATAGGCGTCGCGACCGCGAGAAACGAGTGAGGCGTCTACCATACCCCAGAGCCTTGCATTGGTAGGTGGGACAAACGAACAACTTTCCAAAATATATAGCAAATCTTATGTATATCCAATACATGCATATGTGTGGTATATATCTTATAAATATATGTAATACTGAAACACAGGTAGAAGAAGATGAGGGATCTCTCAAGGCAAACGATGCCCTGTGAATATTCTCGATACTTCCCGCGTGGGAGACTTTCCTCACCTCTGTGACAGGCCTATCGCGCTCCATCCCAACTACTATAGAATAATGCCCATACGTTCAGCTATGTATTTCGCAGTCTTCTTCGCGGATGTAAAAAAAAAAAGAATAATTTGCAAGAGCCTCGAGGCATTCAACCTCGTGCGACTCATTTCGTTTCACCGGAATTGCATCGAAATTGCTCGCGCACGTTCTACTTCCCCCCTTTTTACGTTTCCGGGTTAGCATTTGGTGCTACAGTCTCATTTTTCTAATGCATGAGAATCATGCCAGGCGCAGCTCTACTTCGTTCCCGATCGCATTACCATTTTTTACTTGTCTTCTACCGATGGCATTAATTTCAGAGTTCGGGAGGAAATGGAATGACACGATATTTCGATGTTCCACATTGCGATTTTTTTTTACATGGATTTTTTACGTAGAATAATAAGAGGGAGATAAAAAACAGGTTACCAATTTCTTTTTCTTCAACCCGACGGGTTTGGCGAATCGTTCCTTTTATTATCCAAGCTCATCTAATCTCATTCACGAGAAATCAAGAGGGTTGCCAGTATATTCCACCCACGCGTGACGCAACTTATACGCTCGAACCGAAAAACCATCGGGGAAAGAGAGACAGACAGAGAGAGATTGTATCTATCTCTTACTTTCTTTCTCGTGGGAGTATCGTGTTTTCTTCCGTTTCGTATACAGTATATACACAATTGCGAAGTATCTTGCAACGCGAACCGCCGAGATCCCCTCTGGCGGACTATACAGCTCCCCCCACCCCCGGCGCGTTTCTCGTCGCCGAGCGTGTGTGCATAAGTTACAATAAGTTACAATGCCTTCGCTTCCTTGGGCGTTCGCCAACCCGTGAGGACAAAGTCGAGAGTTCGTTGTAATAACGAGCAGCAGGTATAAGGTGTATACACGAGATGGTATATAGTTCTTGTTCGTTCGTATTGTGTGTATCCGTACTCAAGGCTCGGTAATAACGAAGCCGATGAACGTGAGTCACGGCACGGCTGCCTACAATATAATACGCTCTCAACGAGTCTCTAACGAGTCAACGTGAGTAAGTGCGTTTAGCACTTGTGACGAATTTGCTCGAACCGATCTGCGAGCTTTGCACGCCCTGATCTTTTTTATAAAGTTAAATCTACGATGAATCAATACGGTAAAAGCACCAACGACCGGACACTTAACGGAGCAGTATCAGTCTCCGGACACGCATGAAAAATCGCGTTTCCATCTCTCTTGCGCGCACGCCTCGTCCGGCCACGGTCCGAATGTATCCAGTCATTGGGACGTTTACCTTCAGAGCATGTGAAAGACTATGGAGTGCGACAGAGATAGCATCAGTGGCGCTCTTGGCGGAGAGAGAGATACGCTGAGAACATGTTTCACATGCTCTTAAGGGGAATCTAAACCCCCTTTCGCTCGCACTCACAGGAACCCTATGTCGATGACTCTCTCGCATTCGGCCGCTCGTCGCACGGGTTTAGCCTTAACCCTTTGAAACATACATTTTTTTCTTTTTTTTAACAAGTATGATGTTTCATATACAGTTGTTGGTTATTAATGCATTCTTTTCTGTATTCAAAGAGGAGTATCAACTGTGATCCACCGTGCTACCAAGGTTTGAAACTGCATTGCCCCATTCTTTAATAGTACATTACGATACTAGGACAAAAAAACTTTTTCTGACGAGTGTGAGTTTGCAATCACACGAGTTTAGAAAACGTTTTTCGCACGAGTATCGAACAAAATTTTATTTCACAAGTTGTGAAAATAGTTATATTCACAAGTGCGAAAAAACCGCCATTTTCCCACCGAGTGGCATAAATCCATTTATTTCCTGTTTTAGCAACAAGAAAAAAATCAAATTTTTTCCGTCTTTAAAAAAATGCACCTTTTAAGATGGGGCTAAAGATAAATATAACCTCAAAATATTTTGAAACCATTTTTCCCCGAAATGGTTTTTATATAAAATAAGAAGAGAATTGTGGGGCGCACTGCGTTATTCAATTCCGCAGTGCGACCCGTAATTCGTTTTTCATTTTATAGAATCGTTTCGGAGAAAAATTGATAGAAAATTTTACCTTTCTCTGTCTCTCTCGCATTCATCCGTGTTTAGACTGTCTTACAACAACACGGCTTTAAAATTGAATATCGCTGCGAGTAAAATAAGTTGTAGATTTTTAATAAGCGGGAAAGAATACACTACAAATGGTGTCGAAACGGCGAATTACGAAAACTTGATTAGCCATTTATTTACGGTATATTTGGCAGTAAATCTTGACAGTTAAAATGTTATATTACAGGGATGGGCGTCCTCCATGACAAAAGCCGAAATCCATTAACGAACTTTCTCATAGAGGATGCATCGTGCAAATGCCCTTTTTGGTACCGTGCTTTTTCGTACCTTTTTTCTCCGTATGTAAAGATGAATGAGCGTATATATTTACGAAATCCTGTAATTATTCTTTGTCGGAAATTCTTTGATAGCAACAGTGCACGAGTGCAATGAAAATCGCTTTCGTTTCGGCTAGTTCTCCGTCACGTCAGTTTCACGCACCGTCGTCGTAGGAAGGCCGTATTCCTTCCCCTCCGGACGAAGAAACTACACACGGGCCCCTGGCTGCCTACTACGAACGAGCGAGACAGGCCAGCCGGTTGTGGGCGCTTCCACACGCTCTCCGACTATGTCGTACACTCTGTTTCGTCGAGCACCGCTTGCCCCGTCGCGCTCGCCTCGCGGTACACGGGCTCGAGGCACGACGCGCTCTCAGTCAGTAGTAGCGTAGCCGTCGTGGCGCGAACACAACGCGAGAGAGCGTTCGATATTCATCACCGATAATATCGGCGACTTACGTCGAGCTTTGTTTACTATACAAACAAACGCTCGAGATTATATAGGAAAGTACATATATAAATCGAAAAAGGAGCGGCCAGTGTCTTTATCTTTAATTACTTCGGTTACGAAATAATCAGTGCGTTTCTTTATATACTTATATATATTGTGTTTATTCAATTATTCGGATCACAAAGTTTATCGGGGTGGATGATAATCGTGGAAGGATTCAGTGCGAGAAGAAAATAATTAAAAATAACTGCCCGAGACACTGCTGCGTTTCGATTGTGTTTGTGTGTGTTATAAAAAATAAATATTGTATTGAATATTAGTGTCATTGGATTGGGAGATAATTGGTGGAGCTGAGATATTTCACTGAGTGACAAGTTTTCAATTTCAACGATCGACCGTCGGATGCCGCATGTTTGCTCGTCAAACATGATTAACGCGCATTGACGGTGCGATCTCGTTGGGGAATTCGGATCGTAGTAGTCGCTTCGGCAGACCAGTCCACGTCCGGCACACAGAGTAAGTGTAGTCCAGTCGTCTCCTATTCTTTACAGTTTTTTCTTTTTTCCATTGCCTTGATTCGCTTGATCTTACAGTATCCGAGCTGTGAATACTGCACGTGTGGACTGCATTCTAGTACAGGACAGGTGCACAGCCCGATATAAGGATCGAGAAGAAACACATTTATCTTATTCTTTTTATCAACAGTCTCAACGAAGATTCCACGATCGTACGACCCGTAATTTATTGAAGATGAATAACAATTCATTTCGATATTTCTTTACTTACAAAAAAAATCTTACCAATTTAAGAATAATAATAACAATGATGGACTGAGTTCTTATGCGCGTGAAAAAATACAATATTTTTAGACTTAAAAAAAAAATCAAAGTTTTTTTAGTTTTTGTTTGACAATTTGTTTTTCTTTGTTTCTTGACAATTATAGTCTATGGCTCATTGTTAATTTTCTTTTATTTTATCGTCGATATTTCCGTCCAGTAAAAATTTCGTTGAACTGAAAATCTCGAGTTCTCGAATGCAAGTGCGCAAAGTTCGAAAGTTCGTGTCTGGAGTCCTCGAGTGTTGTTTCTTCGGGAACGTACGCACGTGTACACTCGTGCATGCACTTTGCGCGCAGCATCTTAGACACAGGCAGCGTACACACTCCACTCGAATGAATTATCGCTCGGAAGCTGCCGGAGCTTTCCGGAGAGCTCGAGACTGAGTCGCGGAGCCCATCTGGTTTACCCGTCGAAGTATATTATGGTTTATGCACTGTACACCTCCCTGCCGTTGAAAATAAAATAATGAGAGACAAATTTTGCCTGACGGGAGATCATGGTTTGCATTTTCTTTTTTCAACGATCGTACAATAATGACTCCTACCTCGGCATTATACATTCACGAGATGCAAAAATGTCCAGAGC
This sequence comes from Ichneumoninae sp. B BG-2022a, assembly GCA_030522725.1. Taxonomy (NCBI): domain Eukaryota; kingdom Metazoa; phylum Arthropoda; class Insecta; order Hymenoptera; family Ichneumonidae; species Ichneumoninae sp. B BG-2022a. The sequence goes on along the minus strand of JAPYZD010000336.1, from coordinate 21,577 downwards.
GAAAGCGAATTATTGTCTTCTCATAAAGCAGCGTGGACAATGCACTTCTCTCGGCTCGGTAATGATATGTGCTCCATACGTTAACTCGAGAGTCGCTTTTTCTTGTCTTGCACCTTGTCCTTTCGCGAACTTCCGTTCTTAACACGGAGTGAAGCGACTCAGTTGTTATCGAAAACTGTAATGAACATCTCTTAACGGTGAGAATTTTTCCGAATAAAGAACGGAATTTCTGAAATTGAAATTCGAATTCAAAGGAAAATAGAAAATGGAAATTCGATGGGAATTGGATGAGCATTCAAAAGTGGAAATTCGATGGAAATTCATTGGAAAATTGCGGCTATCTGTCCCGCACTCGTAGTCGTTTTGCTTAACCTTTCAACCACTCATTTTTTACACTATACATATGAGATACTTAAAATGTCACCGAGTGTCAACATTTTATCGATAATTAATTTTTTTTTTGTCTTTTTTCAGGCGTGAGCTCCGGCTCATTTTGAGGGATGCTGAAACACGTGTCGATCTCGCCGTGGAGAGGCCGAGCGGACAGCGTGAGTCTCGCGTCGAGCGGCGGTGCGAGTAGTTGCGGAAGCGGAAGTCCAACCCCCGGTCACACGCCGCCGCCCTCGAGGGCATCGTCGTGCGCCTCCCTTGCGCCTCTTACCGCCCTATCGAGCTTCTCTCCCGCCGATACCGCGCCACAACAGGTCAGTACTCAAAACAAAAAATTAAATCAACAAATTTTTATATTTATTTCGCCCAGTTGCTGAAAAATGAGCCAAAAAAAATAAAGATATTCTGGAAAGAAGCTAAACCTTTCTCACAGCAACGCTCTCTACGAAATTAAACAAGCTCAAGTGCGCGGAGAGGTCTTCTTCGCGCAAGTCTTTTTCAATTCACTTTCTCACTGGTCTCACTAACCGTACGCAGATGTTGAGATTTTTTTCTTTCTCCATTATCCGATGTCTGAGCCAAGTCTTAGCGTCGCGACGATTCAGACGACGTGTTTTCTCCCACTCGTTCTCGTGCACACGTTTTTTTGTCACGGCTTCGCTATCTCGCTTTCGAAGCTTGCAAAATAATACTCTCTCGTTCCAGTGGGTCGCTCGCGAGGCTATGCGGGAGACGATCGCGATAAAAAGTTAACACTGTGTGACGCACGAGTTTTAATAAAGAGGGGCAAGCCAGAGAGAAACAAATAAAATTATAGCCGGACTCTTGTGCACATTTTGCGGAGTTCGCATCGCGTGTTAAATCCAATAATCGTTATGTTATCTTACTCGCTTAAAAAAGATTCTTGTCCGTAAACATTCATTTTTTTCGGCAGAATAGACAGAATAGAATAGTTGACAAATGTAAACAATTTTTAAAAATGTAAAATTGATTAATGGATGAATTAATTAATTCCTCATAAATTTAACAAAAAATTAATAATTATCAATAAATTATTCGTACAGATAAAAACGTTTGTTACTGTGTTTCGCTATAGTTTGCACCGAGTGCCTGCAGATCGCGTCGTCCAAAAATAATTTAACACCCCCTCGTTATCTTCTTTATTTCTTGATCCGTATGTAGATATTTAATCTTCTCTGGCGTTAGCGAATAATGAATTCAGGTGTTTCGCGAATGGGGAAGAGGTTTCCTTTTTTTTTACTGGCACGATAAATCATCGCGAGGATTATATAGCTGGGCGTGGTGAATCACTCAATCAAAGACTCGACCAGAACTCTCTCATCCGTTTCACGAATAGCGACGATAAATTGTTTTATTCGCCACAATATATCTTCTATTCCATTCGCGATTCTTCGGCGAGATTCTCGCTCAAATGCGAGCTCCGGCGCGGCGTTTCTCGAGACCCATCTTCATTTCGTTCCCGGAGCTCGAACACGATATTTCTGGGCCGAACCTTCGAAAGACGAGGATCTCGTTCGTTCTCACTCTGGAACGAGAATATGTATATGCATATATATATATATATATTTTACCCACGCTGGTAGGTGAAACCTCGTGCAGCCGACTTCTCGAGGGCGGACATCAACACGTGTTTTTGCCCTCTGTTTCCTTCACCCGTCACAGGCTTCGCCTTTTCGCCTCGAACTCAACTTTTCCCTCTGCTCGCGCGCGACCCCGGAACTCTCGAATGTCACAAACGGGAGCAGCGCTTTCCTATCTTCCTTGTATCCTATATGCGGGTGTACTAACAAATTGGTATAGACACACTACCGAAAGCATGGCAATATATCCTTGCCCGCAGAAGACTTTACAATCGAGAGTTTCGTGAACTCGTGATTGAGAAACACAATACGACGTGAATCCGGACGTTTCTATCGAATTAATTAAAAACTTAAAATGTCATGCCGCTGTCGTACTCTCCTTAAATCCGGACCCTGAAACGAGACTTCTGCTATTATATAGTATTACATTATACGATTATTGTATTATAATACGATATTTATTATATGATAATAAAATTTCCTGGAAGAGTTGATCAACGAACTTTGCGCGCCGCCGTCGTGGTTCGTTTCATAAAATCCACAAATGGAGAAATGAATGAGCGAACGAGAATAAAACTGTGAATAAGTCCTCTATATTGGTTTAGGACGCTATCTAAATTCATACAATCCATTCATTCGTTATCTTCGTAGGAAAGTCCAATTTTAATCTTTCGCTCCGCGCAAAGATGAATGAGTGTGCTTGTTTACGAAATTCCGTAAGAGTTGTATCGCAAACTTCTGTACTGCACGGTTTACGGTACAAGAAAAATCGCTCCAGTTTCAGTGGAGACGTGACGAATAATCTCCACTGTACGGTTGAGACACAATTCGATGTCAAATCTTCGAATTAAATGAGCTAAAAAAATGTACTTAAATGAAACTTTCAAAAAATTTAAAAATCGAAACCTATAAGCCAATTCACTTTTCCTTTAAAATTGAACCCTGAAACAAAGCTTTCACCGCGCTTGAGAAGCCACAACTGCCATTTCCCGGAATTCCGAAATACGGTCACTATTTTCACAAACCCCCGCGGTAACCGCAGAGATCGGCTTGCATCTGTCTTTCGGAAGTCTTTTATCCTCCGAGTGTGTGAAACTTCTGCTTCCGTTTGTTTAGGTGTAACTCGAGTAATACGAGGAATGTCGCTCGAAGATTATTTTTTCCATTTTTTCGATCTCGTTGAACGAGAATTAAATATTCGTTCGTAGTTGCGCGGCGGAACGTCCCGAGCTGTCTCTGCGCCAGCCGCGCGATCGTCTGCTGGGTCGCGTATGCTTTTTGTGCGTACGGGAGAATCGAGCGACGGATTCCACACCACTGTGAGAACCGCGTTGAATGAGCTCTCTCGTCCATACGAGCGTCCTCTCTTGCTTCGCCGTGATCTCGGACGCGTCTGCTATGTGCGTAAAGCCCGAACGATGCACCGCCTGCCCGTGGAAAAACTCTTCGAACGCGTACACAGGGCTTAACCCGGCTTCTTTTTGCAGCACAGCAGTTTAATCGATGCTTGCTACGATTACAGTATATGGAGGGAAGTGTATCCAGTAAAAATTACAATGGCTATTACAATTAACAAATTACAAATCGTAAGAATTACAATGAACAAAAATGATTGTATTCATGTGGTAGTACGCCGACTGTGAATATGTGTAAAATTTGAGTATTGCTATTTTAACCATAAAAATTATTGTACATCCAGGACACGTTGACGAAAAACGTTTGTACACTTAAAAAATATTTTTTGTCAATTGTAGAATTAAAAAAAAAATAAACAATGCTGTTTTGTGATGAAAAATGAATTGATAAATTGACAAGAAAATAATTGTGGTTCTTCGTGGACAGAACATTTTTTGGTTAATGAACCTCTTGTTGAACGTGTAATTTTTCTCGCACGGTATTGTAATTTCTTTTTACTCCATTCTCTGTGTACGCATATTAGCAAAAAGTCGTGAAATAAAAAATAAAAATTATATAAAATGTACGTCAAATACATTTTATTGCAAGTGTTTTTGTGGCTGTTCTTTTAAAAAACGTATGTGAAATCAATGAAATGTTGTCAAGTTCATGACCAGCTGTTGTTCAATAAAGTATACTGTGGTAACCTTATTTAAAATATATATATTATTTAATTTTAAGGATAATACGATACTACGACCGACAAAAAAATATTAATACTTGGCGTGCCACAGTTAAAAACGTGTACTTTCTTGAACTTGGTAATATTTAATTGATTTCACATACGTTTTTGAGAAGAACCCCCACAGAAAAGACAGTTGCAAATGTAATTCGCGCACATTATACATTGAAGATTTTTTAAAAATTTCAAAATATAGTACAGTAATAGTATAATAATAACATTGCCAATTCATATGAGTAGATTTTTTGTCATAGAAAACGCGACGAAATAACGGACGCCGCGCATTCATAGCGATTTTTGTATGATATATTTTAAGCGATGAGGTGAGTCAATGTATGCGTGTGTGCGCAAACTGAAATTCTATAGTTTCATCTACTTATGAGAAATCGTGAAGTAGCCTTTTCTTACAATTACAATTTTTCTCCACGACTGCATCTTGAAACTTGTAACTTACATCGTACGTGGTTTAATCTTTGAAGAAAATAACTTTAATGAAGCTTGAATAAATACGTGCTTGTATGAGTTTCGTCGAAAAGTCCCTACACGGACCGCAAGAGCGTAAAATATGACAGTGATGTTTTCAAAAGCTGTAATACAAAAAATATTCATATATTTGGCTGGATAATAATATTAAACGAAGGCCAGAGTGGTTGAAAAAAAATTATCACGCTTACCACTATAAAACTTTCTATGGACATGATAAACACATTTCCGGCTGTAAGTTGAGAGGGCATGTTACAATGCATAATGATGAAGAGGAGGATTTTCTGAGCCTTCAGCGGTAGCTTGTACCATTCGCTGTTGAGTCTGCGCGCAAGACATTTTTTATGAGGTCACATTTCATCACTTTTTATCATGACCTCATTTGACTCACATATTATAGTGAATCTTAATACTGTGATCCATTAGAATTTGGGCCATGTAGCTTTGCATGAAGAGATGCACCATGGAAACGATATTGCTAACTATGAATCTTATGGTTTGGTGAGGATCGGTGGTTCTCATAACAATCTGAATCGATTATCCATTTCATCTGTTAATTCTAAAAATCATACATCATAAGCCGGAGCTTTTACCTCAAGTCCCGTTAGAGAAATCAGAAACACGTTAAATCCCACGATGAAAAGGAAGCACCATGAGTAACTTGCCTCGATGAGTTCCGAATACCTCGACAATAATGGATCGTTCATAACTGGCATGATGTGGCTTGGTCGTTGATCAGTTTTTTAGATAGATTATTTAAATAATCTCACGTGATAGCATCATTGTGTCTTTTGATACACGTAACTATATGTGCATAGTTCATGTTCGGATTATCCAACGGATGGGTGGTATCTTTTGATTCTGATGGTTTTTCATTCTTTCCGATTCGTTCTAAATTGTGACTGGAAATTACCGTTGACTCATTGTTATGATTGTTATTGTGACCTAAGATTAGCTTGTGTCATTTTAATAACAACACGCTGTTGAAATAGAGTTAATAAGTCTTCGACACACCCCAACACAGCATATAATCCGCAGGCGTGTTGAATGTAAACTACGAACATAGAATCAGATGCTGAGACGATGTTTAATGCCAGAAATTGACTTATGACAGTATGCAGAATAATATAAAAATAATATTTTTGCAAGTCGATAACTAAATAGTCGACGGGTACCACAAATTCACCAGGATCGGTACCGTTCCTTAGCACAACGTCGAGGACCTTTGGTACGATCGGTTGGGTCACGAAAAGAGTCCATGTTGTATAAACGAGGACTGTACGCAGCATCGGTGAATCGATATAATATGTAACAACTTTTTCATTATCGCTCACCGTGGCATGACTAACCTGTGTATGTGACCGTTATCTTTCGCCCATTCTCGGCGTAATCGTGAAAAATATTAACATCACGATCGCTAGATCGATCAGCCCAATCTGTACGCATTCTATTCAGTAACCTCGACATCTGCACGCATCGAGTAACTGGTCGTTAGTGAATATCGATTAAGAAGTTATCGAGTCGAGTTATAAAGTCAAAAGAACACTAAAAAGTTGACTTGGCGGCTTCATCAAACATTCTTTATGAATTTCCCTCTGTAATTTAAAAAATTCAACTAACCTTTTGCGAGTTGAAGGTGGAAGTGAACAACTTAGTAAGACAGCAAGCGTCGAAAGACAATGGTATACTGCCCTCAACGAGGAGCTCCCAATCGTCACAATGTTTTACTATAGCAATTGCCTCAGGTATTATTTTGCTGGCCATGATTAAACGTACCATAGCAAAAGCGACCGAACGAGTACGTGCAGTCTGGTACGGCCATAGTCCTAACCATTTCAAGAACATTTTATTCATTCTATAATATCGATGTTGAAACGAGTCCTTGGTCCCGGGAAACTCCATCGGTGATGGTGTTGGGGACACTGTTTCCTTCTCATTATTGATTAATATGCAATTATATTGAGGTTTCGCACTTCGACTGACGTTCAAATTGCCCTTCCTCACGTCGACGTTGAGTGACAACTAGGGTGTAAAGACTGCTGCACATACGTGAGTCATTGTAAAGACCGCGAAACCCCAAGCAGTCTTTACAATGCATGTTCTTCTATTTCATGAAATTGAGGTATAAACAATTTTTCATCCCCGCCAGAAAAAAATAAGTGTGTCATGTCTTCGAATTGGAAACGTAAAGGGATATAATACTGAAGTATAAGTCGCAGGCGTACGGCCGAACCGTCCAGGAGTTTTTCTGTCTGAGTTGTACTGGGGGCGTGATGAGTATTAATATTTTGTTGTTAGTTGTAGTATCGAATTATCCTTAAAATTTTTGCATCGTCGGAGGTAAAAATGTTTACTTTATTGAACGATAGGGGATCATAAACTTGGAAACATTTTATTTATTTGACATACGTTTTTGAAAATTACGAAAATAGTTACAGTCGCAAATGTGCCTGGTGCAGAGTTTATATCGAAGATTTTTTTCTTAACAATTACACATATTTTTTTTACGCGCGGAAGTTCGTTGCGTCAGATTATGCAGCAGAGTAGCATTACCATCGGGCGAGTCGAATAAGTACAATGCAAAGCAGACCCACTTCCCTAGGCTTTTCTCGCCAAGTTTCAATCTAACTTTCTTACTGTTGAAACAGCACAAAGAAAATATATATAATGAAGAAGAAACTCCATCGGCGTGCCCGTTATATCTTTCCTTCTAAGCTACAAATTCGTTCCAGCACTCCTCCAATTCTTGATAAGAAGCGCGAGACTTCCTCGTGAATTAATGAACTTCCCCAGTAACAGTAGAATCAGCGTGTGGAGCCATACACGACGACGCCCGTTATTATTCGCGCTATTAGAATTGTCTTATTTACAATCTCCGAACTCAAGATCGCTTCAGCATTATCTATCCTGATAACGATGATTAGGAGGGAAAAAACTTTAACTGCGCATAATCAATTTCGCATACTCTGTTCATACTCGGTTACGTTATTTCGCAATGCGGTACGAGATGTATCAGATTGGTTTTATTATATATACGTTTTATAAAGCAAAAGTATAGTATCTCGGGACTAAAATCGGGAAGATGTATCTTAAATATGCTCATGCACAGAAAATGCGCCCTTCTGATTTTAGTCCCGCGATACATTCTCGTCGAGACCGTTCCGGTTTGAAACACTCTCGTCCTGTCCAGCCTGCATATGTTTCTCCTCTTTATTCGTGTATATCAAGATCTCTGCACGCTGTAAATCCAGAACGCTCGTGACATCCGGCGCATCGATCCGTACTTCCGGTTTCTCCTGTACCGGCGTAGGATCCCTGCGTCCTTGACTCGTCTCGCGAGCGACGCGCGCACGAACCGGGCAGTTAAATGTTTCATCTAAATACCGTTCGAAAAGACACGCACGCGCTGATTGCCTCCTCCGACTCGTTACAACTTTCCGTCTTGGAAAATTACGATTAATATAACAAATCGCGCGATTCGCCTGCATCTTGTGACGTAAAGTGCGAACTTTGGTCAAGGTCAAATAGCCTTTACACGGAATAGCGTAAAAGATTTGTTGTATCTCTGCCGGAACTAACGTCAACGATAATCTCTGTCGATTGTATTTTTAATATCTTTATTTTTTTATTTCATTTTTTTATCGACTAAAATTTTAACCAACTGCTATCGCGGCCGCTTGGAATTAACGGTTAAGGTCGTTCAGTGAATTCTCGAAATTGTCGTTTATTCGCGGTTTCCGGTGTTTGACAGAACACCGCGGGCACAAAAATTGTTCTTTATTTCTCGTTCGCTACTCTCGTTCGTACCGGGCGGGATGAACCAGGAAGCTGGCGTGGAAAACGTCGGCGTCGTTTAATTGCGCGACTTGCGGCCGCGGCGGCGGGCAACGCGGCGCGTACAGGAGATAGACGTCTCTGTATCTCCGCGTATACCCGCATCAGGGCGGACGTTGAGGCCCCCGAGAGACGCTCTCGTCATGTCGACGTATTCGATGTAACGAACAGCGTCGCCCAGCCGGGATCATCCCGTATGATGAATATCCACGCGTTTCTTCTTCCTACACACATACGTGTATCGGAGTTCCGAGTAACGTTTTTGTCACATTTTTTCTTCTTTTTTTTTCTCCCCTCTAGCCGTTTCTACTTAACGTGCGAGATAGCAGCGGATTAGAAGCAGCGAGATGGATTCGTCGCCTGACTAAACGTCTTTTAAGTGGCGCTGATAGGGATTAGGAACCTGCTACCCTGACTAAACATTCCATCTTCCACCTCCGTGAGATATAGATCTGCCATGACTATTCGAGTTTCTCCGGTCTCTGAGCCGTCGCACTTATTATGGTCCGAATCTGAGACGATTCTGAAATCTTACACCGGTAGAAATTTAAAAAAATAAATAAAAAGACGATAATAATAATAATAAATATAATATTCATTTTTATAATTATTAATATAATAATAATAATAATTATTATTAATTGATAATTGAATGTATATATGTTCCACCTGTACTGGGTCCTTTCCCTTTTACACACCCCACCTCTCCCCCTGGATTGCATCCGCGGCTGACTTAACGCCTTACTGTGTCGCATTCGCACAAGGGCACAGGGAAACTGCGGAAAACCAGGCCACACTCAAACGGCTCTTTCCCAGAGATTGGTGTTCCTACAGGGTAATCTCCAATCTCCGAGAAAATTACTTTCCGCTCCACGATTCGATGCGCCAGCCAGCGCGGGGCCAGGCGGTCACCCATCCAAGTACTGACCGCGAGCGGTACTACTTGCCTTTGGAGACCGCCGTAGCCACGCACCGACCGCATACCTGCCGCTGTCGGTAATTGAATGCATTCACACCCAGAAAAAAAATTTATTTGACATTCACCGTTTATTAAGATTAAGTGAAATATTTATTTGATAAAAATAAATATTTATTTCGATTAAGTAAATAGTTACTTAAATGAAATAAATATTTATTGAAATCAAATAAATATTTTACTTAATCTTAATACACGGTGGCCGTCAAATAAATTTTTTTTCTGGGTGCAATGATATTCAGACAAATGCACTGAAACCAATAGACAATTTTTGTCGACGGAAAAGATACATTTTTATCGTACACTTTTTCGCTATTTCGACTTTTTAGGGTTTTAAGCACGTAAACAGAAAGGATTTATTTTTCCACCAGTCATTTTTTAAGGTTCTTTTTGATGGAATAACAGATTGTATGACCGTTTGCTCATAACGAGACAGCATATGGTATAAGAGACTGTTATTAGAAGCAATTTGTAGAACGGATCTCGTTCGTCGATCGAGGATACGCGAAATCGATGACTCGCTCGTAACGTGTTCTCGCTACCGAAGTATTGCGCGGGGAGTCTCTCAGCAACGGCGCGACCGGCTCGTTCGCGTTCCCGCGAAGGTCGCGACGAAAAAACGCGAAAGGAATGCCTGACCGTCATCGGCGTCAACATGTTTTACAAAGAATCGATTTTGTATCCCGAGATTGGCTCGGCTTACGCTATATCGGTACCAGCGTTGCGAAAGTGAATTTCTCGATAGCCCGCCGATCGAAATTATTCAAATCGACCATTTCCTCCCATGTATAGCGATTCTCGGAATTGTGGATCCCGAACGAATTCCCGTACAGTGAGTTGGCGCAAATTTGCCGTGCCACTGTAACGAGAAACACGGTGAAAGCTGCGCCAGACTGACTCTGTAACACGGCGGGTAATTGACCCACGTGGTAGGCGATAACCGCTACTCCGCTGCGAAAGTAATCCGCGATTATTAGCCATAGACACCTTGTACGCGGAATTTGCAAGTACCGTTTATCACTATCGCGAACGAGAGCGGTGGTGGCGACGAAACTTCCCGTTTCGATCGACTATCTACGGATGACTTGTGAGCTTTTACGCGCTATCAATTGGACGAATTTTAGTTAATTGCACAGAATCATTAAACGTCGCTAACGAGGGCACATGATTGCTGAAATTATCAACGCGGAATCGCACCTACAGCTAGAGCGTCGTGCAGACTGACAATCGAACTGCACGACGCGGAGGCGCCTCCGTGTATGGCTCTCTTATGTCATCGCTCTTCGGATGCTCCTGTGGGCCGTACGCACGTCGGAGATACGATGCTCGTCAGCATCGGCAGCGAAGTGTCGGCAACGTGAATCTCCCCTTCCCCCTCCGCCCCTCCCGTTCCGGGCATCCTAGGGACACGTATAGTAATATACGAACGTGTGGGCCGAAGCGAATGCATTCTCGGAATTTAAATTGCCCATCGAGATCGTACCATCGCGACATCGTTGGTTATTATTATAATATCGAAGTGTGATGTAAATTCTTCAACTCCCGCTGCCGGGGTGGTTCTTCCTCAAAACGTTCTCGTATGGTTTTTAGGAGAATCGGAAACTGAATAATATTATGTGTTCTTTTTTTCTCAATAAAAAACTAAAAAACAATCAATAAGAGAAATTCATTGTTGGAATAAAACAATTTCAGAATATCAATGTGTATTGTTGTCGCAGTCTTCCTGCCGTGATCGACAGTTGCGAGAGGTATATTTTGATGCCATTTATATTATACCGTTCGGTATTAATTTTTTTTTTCGAATATCTTCGAATATCGATTGCATTCGGAAGTGCAATATCTTGATGGGCGTCTTCCACTTCTCGCTTATTTCGTACACAATTTTTGGCCCCTCCCCCAGGAAGCATACACTAAAAGAAACAAAAAAAAAACCCGAAGAATAAAAAGGGGAGAATAACCCTTTTCCTCAGCGTGATCTCTCGCGAGGGGAAAACGAACATCTGGCCAGAAGGTTTCTCCGTTGCAAACAAAATTGCGGTAAAGTCTTCGTCGACCGCCGGGGGCTGCAGATGGCTCTCGCGGGTCTGCACGACAACGCCACAAGCCGCGAGCAACAGACCCCCTCTGTCAAGCGAGATCCGAACAATGACGTTTGCGCCGACACCTCTCTTTATTTTTTCTCTTACTCTTTTTATTTCTTTTATTTTCGCCGCTATATTTGTCTCACTCCCTCGTACATGCCTGTGCGCGAAGATCGTCTTATTCTTCGTTACACTGGCGAACCGCGAGAGTCGGAGGTTTTCTTTATGGCGCTTTGAATAATGATACGTTATGACGGGTGGTCGGATATATGCACCGGGATCGACCGGACAGTTTTCATTCTCTCTCTTCCCTCCCCTTTTCTCGCTGGGTCTCCCCCCTGCCCCCCCCCCTCCCCCTTCGCCACTCCGCTCTTCGCTGCGTGCGTATTTATCCTTGCGTGGGATCTAATTCGTTGCTTCCGATCGTTGGACCCTTTTGTTAAAGCAACTTCCACCTCTATTTGTCTATCTTGCACTTTATAAGCTTCATTTTTTTGTGCATAGTTTTGTAATAATCCTGTACAATTTTTTTTTTTGTTTTTCACGAAACCTCTCACCGGCTCCTCTGTCGAAACGTCGTCGCCCTGCTTTCACGTGAGGATGTGGTCAAATTCTCGTGGGTTTCTTTCCAAGTTAAAAAAACAGATGTAATCGCCAGTGTACACTGTTTTTCGTACCCACAGTGTCGAAGCTCTTGCTCCTCCTCGAGGGTCCCCGATCATTCAAAATTTTTTTTCCCTCCTTGATACGATAATAATTAGGTACTTGAATGATTGTGCCCGACCTCGATGGGCGACCACACACGACTCTCCTCCCTCCCGCTTCCCCCAGGCTAATGAAATTCCTGTTACGCTAATTTCGCAATTTATCATCGGGCACCGAGCGTTTTCACTCGTTGATTAACCGAGACGAATCTCTCTCTCCGCTCTGCGCGTCGTTAGGCCAGAGATCGAGAGGCGAATGAGGATCGAGGACCATCTGGGCGTACAGTGAGCCCATTCAGCAGCTCCCGGTGCCATAAACAATTTTTCATAGTTTCGAATGGAATGAATCGGATAAACCGTCACCGATAAACGCGATGGCGTGCTCGTTGGTGATCGGTGACCCGGGGAATCGGAGGGCACCAACGAGAACGATCCGCTCGAGCGGCGACACCGAGGGACATAGCTTCGCAGAGAGTTTCTGTACGGACGTTTGTTTCGTTCGTACAGCGAGACCGGAAGCGCGACACGCACTGCGCGATCACGTCCGTGCCGCAGAGTCGACGGGCTCTCGAAAGCGAAACGACAACTTTATAGTCTCGTATACCAAGCTGCCGTGGACGAGAGCCGGGTATACGGTAGTTGTTATACTGTACGACACTGACGAGTAGAATCGACCGGAAGCAGTCGTCCCTTCTCCCTTCAACTAGCTCGCCCATCCTCGGACTGTGGAAATAAAACAGTCGCATCGGCATTGTTCGGGCTCTCCTGCGGAGCTTTCGATAAACATGGGTGCAGCTATCGGTCCGATCTATCGGAATGGAAAATAACTCTCGCGTAACAATCAATTTATTGCTTGGGCATCGAAACTTTTATCGATTTTCGGTACGCGATCTCGAAATCTGCGATCGATACGGGACAATTTCCGTGTAATTGTGGAATCTTCAGGGGAAAAAATAAAAAATAATTCATACGAATGGTACAATGAGTACAGGTTCATGGTCACTGATGGAAGCGGAAATTAATTTTTTTACTAGAGGTTAAAAGTGGTGCACTACGAAAAAAAAACATAGTAAAAGCAACAATACTGACTTTATACCATAAAAAATAGTTCCCAGGGGGAACGTTTACATTTTATAGTTACGACGTGACAAAAAATCATGATTGCAACAATAATTATAATTTAACGAGTTGAATGTATACTATCAAAAACTATCTATATAGACGTTCCCCTGGGAACTATTTGTATAGTAGAAAATACTATCCTTTTTCTCTGTGTGAATATGGGCCACTGAAAAGTTTGCGGCCGTATCTCTTACTCTCGATAGGCGCTCCAAAAGACGCTTTACAACGATCCGTATGATCCGTGTAGAGGTCCGTACGAAAGATCGACAGAGAAAGGAGTGTGTCAAACGGTGCCGATGTGTATTACGCGTTCAAACAACGTAATGATAGGCACGGCGCCAGAGTGCCACCGCGCGTATCTCTCGTCTCCTCCCTCTCTCAGTGGTACCGCGTAACGGGTGTTCGTCTGGACTCGAAGATAAAAGAACATCGTGTTATCTGTATCCTTCACTACCGCGTACTATGTCCCCGTAGAATTTTATAACTTCGACTTTATCTTATCCGAACAGCATTCTCATGAATTACGTATATTTAACAACAATCTCAAGTAGATATTTGTACAAAAATAGATCGTCCGGTTTCCGATTGCGATTCGCGAGGGTATTATTGTGCGCGCGTGTGTGCGCGTGTTGAAAGGGCCGAAGGGTGGATATACGGAGAAGGAAAGAAAGAGGAGAGCGAGAGACGAATCGCCGTTGGAGAGGCGAACACGAAACATCCGGCGCAACGAACCCGTCCGGTCCAGGCCCAACAACGCAGCACGGCGCTTCGGCTCGTATTCGCTCAGCGCACAAATAAAGAACTCACCGCCCGAGCTCCAGAAGCCCTCGGCAGGTTGTCCCGTTTCTCTCTGTGTTATAAACGTTACGTTATCGTTACGTTCTCGGTTTCCGTACTTATTTTACGAGCTTCGAACTGCCCGAAATAGCAAACTCGGAAAATCGGGGTTTGCTCGCGGCGAGTATGTTTCCACTTTCGTCGTTTACTGTACCGGGGATACCGGAGTGCTGCGCAGGTGCAGCACTGCACCTGGGATGTCGTAAAATAATAACATCGATAAGTTGCTTCGTCCATTTATAGATATTAATCGATTACAGTTGGACCTCTCATAACTTATCAACTGGGAACCTGCAACCTCTCTTAACCCTCTATAAGTCACACTTCTAGACGCACTCTGCGTTCCTTAGTCCTGTTTTGGTACGGGTACGGGCGGTGTGATTATAAAGGGTTAACTTATATTTTACCGCAAACCCAGACGGTGCAGCCGGTGGAGTAATTAGTGCGCATGCGCACGCGATGATAGGGATAGCTTTGATAAGAATGTTATAAGTTTTCACAGAACCGTTCTATAATTTAAGAGAAATTGATAAGTTATAGGAGTATGAGTTAAGAGAGATTCGACTATAATTCTATCGACATGGGCGCCAACAGATTGGAGGTTAAAAAAAATAGTTTCTTTTTTTGTTGCTCCAAATAGTATTAGTATGAGGTGGCAGAGTTTACGTCAAGTTCAGATCGAGTATGCGTGACGATGACGAGGGCGTCTCGCAACAGCGGCTGCGATTATAAATTGATTCTGTCCTCGTCGCACTGAGTACGTAAGTGTGACTGGCAGGATCCTAAACGGGGAATCCCGGCAATTGAGAGGCCGCGCGCTAATGTTAATGTCACGAGGAATTAAGTTTCTTCGCGGTAATAGCTGACTCGGTGGAGTGTGCGGTCGGGCTAATGGATTTTCTCGGATTTTAATGCACAAGACTTGAAGAAACGTCATACGAAAAGAAAAAAAAATGTATTGAAAGGAGGAAACAAGATGCCGTCCCGGTCGAGTCGTCGAGCATTGGCAAAGTACAAACAATCACGTACAATCGATGATGTATCGTCGAACGGGTCGTTGAACATTTATAATAAAATCGGGTGTAACGCGGGGGAAACTTGGTGGAATGAAGACGTCAATTAAAACGTTGCACGCCTCGGAGTCGCTCTCGGAATCGAACGGTATTAATATCGGCTCCTATATTTATCGAAGGCGAGACGAGAAAATGATTGATATTCCTATTTGTAACTCGTAACGTTCGATAATAATAATATCATTATTATGTTTTGCCACATTTTTCGTCGTTCCATTGCAATCGCTCGAGCTGTATAGTATGACTCGAGGGGAATTTGGAACGTCAAGGACGATAATCGCAGACAGTTTTTATTTTTTTTTGTCTTCATCGAAGGCGCCTCGTATATATCTCTGGGTGCTTCGTCTCTCGCTTTTATTCCGAGACTTATTGACACTTGGTCAAGTGAAGTCAAGAGGTAGGGTCAAGCCTCGGTAACGTCGCTCGCGCGTCATCATCGTCCCGTCTCGTTCACTCGAATATTTTTTTCTTCTTTTTTTTCCGTTAATCAAACAGTAATTAGCGTCGTCGAATCGGAACTGAAACTTCGCATTCGATTGTAACTACCGGCAGTCCGCCGAATTGCCTGTCACAGGTGCTGCACTCTACGCGCTGAACTACGTTCGAGTGCGCGTCTGAATAATTCATGATAAGACCGAAGCCGCTGCCGGTCCGTGGCGGCGGGTCAGATAACGCGCCCTTGCTTTCCGACCTTATCTCCCGACTTCACGGTACTTCTCCGTCGATCACGATACTTCTCTGCCATTCAAGAACAACCGGTCACGCAGCTCGCGAGACACAGGTGCGTAGATATAAATAACGCTAGTTCGCCAACTCTTCAAGAAAAATCCTCCTCGCGATCCCCTTTCGTAGCTTTTGCCGCTGTCTGTGACACTTCTCTCTGTCACACTGTATTCACAACTGTTTCAGCAATTATATTCGACTGCAATTAGGTTGATTCTGGAGAACGGTTGATGGCTAAGTGGTGAGACGCTCGGAGGATTTTTGGGTCGTTCATTTTTTTTCTTTCTTTTCTATCTCACTTCTTTCTTTCTGTCCACACACGTACACGCACGCAACTCCAACTGTGTAAACCTTTTTGGTCGTCGCGAGAAAAATGTCGGGTTCTTCGCGGGTAAATAAACGTTTAATGGCGTGAAGATCCATCACCTTCGGGCTTCACGGCAGTATTTCGAGTGCCCGCATTACGGCTCATCCCATCGCTTTCTTTCTTTCGCTCGATTGTTCTCGGTGGCTGTTTGGGATTACTGGTCGGTCTAGAGCGTCGCCTACAAAGGCAACCTCGTCTCGGAGGCGCGCGCGAGCCTCCACTCGAAGCCGGATGCGTGCCCTTCCAGCGCTCATATGTACACTTATCTATGTACTAACTACTATGCCGTGTAGATATATGTATGCACAGCGGTACTAATATGGGTAATGCGTATACGTAGTACTAATAATCGCGCGCGCGCCTCGCTCTCATCCAGAGATCTATCTATCCGCACGACGGGACCGCATACGAAGAGGACTCGTCGAGTTGTTCTCGTTTAAAACAATCAGCGGCGGAGAGGAAAGACCAATTATACGGATCTGCGCTTCTCCGCGTGTACTATCTTGTATATATGTATCTATTATTATACTTGGACTAACAAATGATACTGTACAATGTACATTGAGAAAACGTCGTCGTAGCACATAGTTAACAGCTGACACATGCGGTATCGTATCAGTTCCATCCTCCACATCGTATCGTTAAGGGGACCATCGCAAAATTAAGTTCGCAATTAATTTTTCGATTTTTTTCCCCCTTATTTTTATTTAGATTCCGTTGATGGAGCACTAGGAACAACGGTTCTCCTATGGACACTAAAGAAATTTTCAATCGTTCACTTGGAATGGTGTTCATTGGCAAAAAGTACATATTTAGCACATTTGACAATAACAATATAGCTCGTAATTATATCAACATTCCTAACGTATTTTCCTACTTGGTAATGTCGCCATACATACTTACTACAAGAACAACAGTTTTCATTTTGTTATAAACAATCTTGTCTTGTTATAAATAATCTGAAGCGACTTCATTTTTGGTCGGGTAAACCTCCCTGGTCTCTTGGTTCAACGTGTTAAGTGCACGTGTTAAGTAAACGAGTCTAAGTAACCGTGCGGAGTTGTTATTTTGCAACGATGATGGCTATTATTCACGCTCAATTATACACTGATCCGATTATAGCGATTCGAACGAATAAAAAAAAAGTTGTAGGTAAAGTCATACAGCACATATCCGGTTTGCGGTTCGCACTCGGTCGCAACCGAGCTCCACTCGCCTCCTTCTATATCTCCCGTATTGTTATTGTGCAACTGTTACCGACCGCGATGAGCGAACTCTAATCATAAGTGGGTTTTACTCATATCGACCACTGAGAAACACAAGGGCGTATCCCTCGTCTTTGTGCATGTTAAAGTACGTTCGGCACGATCTTGTGTTTCTCGGCCGTCGATGTGGGCTTCACGTTCCTCCGAGCTATGCTTGCCACTCTTCTGGTCGAGCGAGAAAATATGCTTGTAATCTCAATCGCATGCGTTTACCGCGCAGCTTGGCCCTCGGAAAAATGGATACATTATCTTTGCCGCCTGTTAATATTAGTATCTATCTAGTTATGTCGGTGAAATTCCGGGGTACGGGTTACTCGTTTGGGAAATGAGTTATCGGCTCGCAGTCGGGGTTCTGTTTTCGTCCGGTTTATCACATTATCGGTCGGAAGATTGAGTCACGACTCGGAAGATATGGACTTCTCAAAGACAAAAGGGCCGATCCTCCATGTTAATGCATAAAGGTTATGGCCTTTTGTCCCGCAGCGATTGATATATTCTTCCGCTGACGAAAGATCTACAGACCGGAAGGAAGAATATGTACATATATATATATATATATATATATACTTTTTACGATAATCGTGCAAATTTGAGCTTCCCATCCGGACTCTTGTTGTGGTAACTCCACCACCGGCGAAGTAGAAAATTGCTCTCGGAAGTGCGACACAAAGAATTTTTGTTTTCGCCGAGGCTTTCATCGATCATCTTGGCCAGCTGTCGTTTCCTTCGGAAACCGTGCAAAGGCACGCGCCATACTGTATCCTCCGCTTGTTATGTACACGGGGAAGATACATCCTCGGACTCCTCTCGGCTTCCTCGCAGGATGTTCGCTTCAATGAGGGCATTGTTTTCTGCAGGCGAATAGTCTCGATTGTGAAATCATATCCTTGCGTATTTCCCTTCACTATTTCCCAGCTCGTCCTCGCATTTTACCTCATTGGAATAAATTGGCTGAGAACTATAAAAAAAAAATCTCAAATTATTACAGCAAAAGGATCGCTAAATTTGCATGAGAGAACGGTGCAAAATGGGCCTCCGTTCGAGATGCGACGTTGTTTTTACTTACGGCGAAAACATTGTAAAGTATTCCATTTTGCCTCATCCTCTTCCGTTCGTGCCTCGTCGACGAAGAAATCCTGGAAGCCTCAAGCCTGTCGCCATATGGTGACGAATATCGTTTTCCTATACTACCAAACGTTCGTTTACAGAGGAAGCGGCTCGCGTACAACAAAACACAGCCTCTCAAGATTTCTTCTTCCTTCTCCCCTCCCCCTCGTAAGGTATAACGTTCCTTTCGAGGGCTCACATATCGTCGGCTAGAAAATAATGTAAGGAAGCTATCTCGCGGGTACGCAACGCCGCCCGATGAAACTCCTCTGAGAAAGGGGATCGCAACGCGCCCTGTTGTGCGGGCACGTGCCCCGTTTTCTCGGAGCGATCGCGAAAGGAGGACGATCCAGCGAGGGCCCACCGCGTGTAGCGATGCTCGACGACCGGAAACTGGTGTCGATTGTCCGGGTCGCTCGAGAGCCCTCGCTCTGCCTATGCTCCGTCCTCGATGGTCCTTCGGTCCTCCGACTGATGCGCGGAATTGCATCTCTTCTTCTCTCGACGAGGCCGAGGTGGCTCGGAGGGAGGCCCGGCGAACGCGAGCCACCGCCTCCGCGCTCTGTGTGGTCTCTCCAGAGAATAATTGTTGTTATTATATTCCACGGCTGTGCAGCGAACTCGAAATCGCCCGGAGGCAGTTTTTACTCGATCTCTTCTGGTAATACAATGGGAGGTCCTTTCGAGGTCGTCCTTGCGAAGGAGCAGGCAGATAGGACAAGAGTGGTGAATATGGCCCACCTCGGTTACCTCATAAATCAATAATACATGAATTGGGCGTATTCGCCTCTTTTATCCTATCTTGGCAACCGTCTCATTCTATCCAATTTGTTTTCGAGGACGTTTCTGTTTGCGAATGAGATAATGGTCCGGATAATGGTCAACGATGTTTTTACTCGTGACGGTAGAGATTCTCAAGATATCGTCAATTGAAGATAAATCCCGGACTCTGAATACATCTGGAGCACATTTTATAATTTGCGGTAAAATGATATGGGAATCGGGGCAAAACGGAACACATTTTCTCGGAAATATCTCGTTATCTCAACGAAAGTTTCAAAATCATTGATGCCTCGTTTCGCAGATGAGAGAAACGCTTTGTTCTCGAGTCTTTCACGATTGTGCGAAAAAAATAAGTAGTTTAGAAAAGTCTTGCGGAAATGCCTCCTGACCCGAGCTGCTACTGCATCTTCGTGGGGATTGCCCAATTCCCGGTAGACGGAACGGATATGAATGTATAATAGTAGCTTTCCTCCACGGTATCGCTCCGGTATATCACATATATTTATATGTAAATATATCTGCGCGAAAACCTCCGTGTACTGCTGCCTCCGTTACCTTCTCTGAAACTGCTGTATCGCGACGTTATGTAAACCGTGTCGTGCGACGATTCGGTACTGCTGTCGAGCGGAACTTCTCTCCCTCAAATTGTTTTGTAACAAAAGAAAAAACTACTGTACAGAATGAAACGTCTTGTTTCTCTGGAGAGAAAAATTCGCACGGGTTCCTCGGCGAATTTGCAAGTATCTCCGGCCGGCAGAGATACACAGCCACAGATATTTTCTCTTCCTCCTATTTTCTCCGCTCGTCTGTACAGCGAGTTATACGACTCGTGTGAAGTGTCTTCCAAATTGCTGAGATTCTTCATACTCACCGGGTTCTGTCACGTATCACAAGCGAATTGTTCTTAGCTCGCGGGCTGTCTCTTCGTCGTTCTCTCGGTAATTCACGCGAAAGTAGTGAGCCGTACGGGAGTGGATGATGCACTCTCGCGAAAGTAAGGATAATCCTTGGCGGAAGTCTCTCGAGCGAGCTAACCGAGGCCCGGTGAAAAATTCACACGCCTTATTCGATTGTCTGCATTGCTGCCTTGCTGTATATTATATCGACGACTGAAAATTAAAAGGGCGTAACTTGTATACTTTAACATTGGGATTGCGCCCTTTCGACCATCAGCCGTCGATATAAATATATATCGCTGATACACCAGAATGGAACATTTCACCTCGTTGGGAACCAATGATTTTTTAAGCCGTATGAAAATTATTCAATTTTCCCTCGTCGCCTATGCCGAGCGGGCTGATTAGCGCGCCGGTATTTCTAATTGCGCGAACGCTACGCCCGCGCGTTTGCTATTAATGGAGGGAATCTCGAGTGTACAGCCGATTATTATGATGTGCTCGCGGGAAAGTTGGCCATTTGCACCTCGGCGAATTTTATTCTCCATTGTCTCATTATCTCGTCGCTCTGCGATGTTCCATCGTCGATGTACATCTGAGCGAGGTGAAATCACGCGTTAACGAGAATTCGTCAGTTACAGAGTCGACGTCCCCGCAAGGAAAAAAGTATAAGCGAAATTTATCGGAAAATATATCTGCTATATGTGAAATATATTTTCGCGAACAAAAAATTAATAAATAAAAGAATTGTATATTTTGGATGATATTTCTGCAAACATATGTCTTCAAATATACAGCGATGTATATCGATGATCGAACGCCAATAGGGCATATGCTTTTAAACAGCCTATATGGCATTAAGACGATATGACACCCCTTCCCGCCCAAAACCCTGGCCCGGGCAGTAACAGAAACTGTAGGGGTGACCGGGGACAAAAGTAACACGGGTTAATTGTAACAAGCGGCCGTGCAAGGCTGCGCACCATCGGCCGCATCGGATATGAAGTGAGCAACATTATAGACATCACCTTATGACCATGCAATCACCTCATAGCTGAGTTTTCAAAAATAACAATTCGCTGAAACCAAATGTGATTCACTAGGCAACACAATACAAAATATTAGTGCAAACAAGCACAAGGAGTTGAAAGGTACATTTTTGCGGAACATTTTGATCGCTGAGACGATTAGTTTCAGA